>VBVQ01001102.1:0-40350 GCA_011636635.1 Tetramorium simillimum
AGCGAAGGTTGAAAAAGAGATTTATATGTGATGAAGTATAATACGGAACGCGAGGGAAGTGTTACACGCATGCCATCCAGGTATTTAGAAAGTACAGTGCTTTATTTTTTTGAAAAAGAAAGAAATAGAGAAGTATATTATTCTATTTGCGAGCAGGAAAGAGAAATTTCATTTATAAGCGTCACGCATTCACGTTTCTCAAAATACGCGGACAGATGCTAGTTTACATTGCGAAATAGGCGCGATTGGGTTAAGTATTCGATAAATGAAAGTTTAAATTCTTAGAACGGCAAATAATAAAATTTTTAATTACATGTTGCAGTCCAGTAGACTTCATGATATTTTCTGGATAAAAAACAGAAACTGGAAGTTATACCAGCATACCAGCAGAAAATTTTAATAAAGAATTTGACGAATTTAATGAAAAATTTAATCGATTTTTAAAATTTTAATATTATAACGTAAGCTTTATTTTAAATTTATTAACTCAAATTTATAATTAACAATTAAACATTCCATAAGATATTGCATTAGGTCAACTTTAAATTAATTAATTACATTTTCATTAAAGAAAAATTCAGTTTAAATTTGTGAAATAACCTATCATTAAAATTTTATCTGCTGGTGATGAGACATCCTTTAGCTCATTTTTCTTTTCTAAGAATATTGAGATAAATTCTCTTTTGTCTACTGTTCATACACATCTTGATTCGATTCGATATTATTAAAAAAAATACAGTATTGAAATGATCGCGAAAAATGAGGCAGCTAATTTATAAATTGTCGTTCTAAATAAATTATTGGAATTAATAAAAGCAATGCATTTTGATTATTTCGATAAAAGCGGTCATGTATCTTTATCGTAATTTTGACCGTACTATTTTTGAGAGGTCTGTTGATACGTTTAGTTTGAGGGCGAGAATGAATGACACTGAATAAATGAGAGAAATATAGAAAGAGATATAAAAGATAAGAAAGAAAACGAGAGAAGAAATAGCAAACACGATAAGGTTCTATTCTAAAAATCTATATATGATAGATATATATTATATATATCGAAAAAAAATGCAGATGTATTTACTAAGAGCTTTTGCGATGGCAGAGGAAAGAATGTAAAGCGAGCCAGTAGTTCCCAAATGATGGAAAAAGATCCACTATATTTTCCAACGAATGGAGCTTTCAAGTAGGAGCTCAACGAATATACTGCGAATTTTGTGTTGGCGCCAACAATGTAATTGCAAGACAGATCAATACGGGCTTGCTCGTGTCAGATGAAAATTTATGCCGTTGGATTTGCATCAATCGGGAACTATATGGCTCAAATGGCGTGCAAAATTGTCGGCGAGAAGTTGGAGAAGCGAATTTCGTGGCCCTGCGATCGAGAATTGACGTTCTTCGGCGATCGGGTTCGGCGATATTTTAGATCTTAAGGTGTTACGTAGGCGTAAAAAATTTATTTAAGAAAATTATATTTAAAATTATAGACAGGCATGTCTAAAACTTGCGTTGACGCGCAATGCTGGAGAGTGAGCCTGCAATGATTCGTTCGCCGTTTCTGCGTGACAGAAAACGAGGCGATAATCTCGACAGGTCTCTTTCATTGGTTGAAAAAGAAAAAGAGCTTTCGTGTTTATTATATGTTTTTCTCGCAATCTATCAATCATATTTATATTGTCAGCCGCTGGCAGAGTATCCCGCGCGCAGAAGAACGCTCGTATCGCGAAATCGAAGACCAGATGGAAACCTGTCAAGCGTGCAAGTCGCTGCTGCGATTTTACTCAATCTAGTCGAAATTGATAAACTAATGTTGTCGCGACAAAATGGACGGTAAACGATTTTGGACACTCACTTTTGTCGTTGGTTGAGCATTATTATTATACACATTATTATAGCATGTTATTATATTGTAGAGATGTACACGTCCATATTGTCTTTGGATCAACTAAAAGATATATTAGAATGCAATTTAAAGAAAAAAAGCCTATCTGGTCTTCGCAAAAAGCACGAATATTAAATGAAACATTGCATAATACTTCAATGATCTTTTTCGGTCATGATGAATGACTCGTCTTCGCAGGGCAACCAATTCGCTGTAACGAACGTACTATTGCATTAAGAAGAGAATAATGTGCTGCAATTAGATTGTTAATCAGTCCGAAGGTGTGTTACATCTATGTAAGAAGAGAGAGAAAGAGAGAGTGTCGTGTGAATGAGAGGGAAACACGCAGGGGTGCAACTATGATGGAAAATGAACGATACGAGAAGTAATTGTGACTATAGTTCAATCACCCATCGCAGAACCCCCTTAAGCGAGAACACGAGAGTAGAGAAGGGAATGATCGCGGGAAAATAAGCGAATAGCTGTAGGAAATTGCGAAACAAGAGCAAATAGCGCGTACGAGGGAGAGACGAGAAAGTCGAGACAAGTAGGTTTTGAACCGAGAGAGCCTTGTGTTAAGTGCCTTCAAAAGTACGACTTAGATTTTAGGCTATAGATGAAACGAAACAAAAGAGGCGCTGGGCGCGTCCAGCTGTGAACGGATTTTTACGGTATTATTCAACCGGGTGTCGCCAATTTCTGCACACGATGAAGCTACTCGACGTACATCTTAAAAAGAAAAAAATATGTAAGTTTTCGATTCTTTTTTTTTTCTTTTAGTCACGTCAATTACTATGAGCTCTCCTATTTATCAAAATAAGTCCTAAGAACGTTAAGAATCATATAATGTTTGGTTTAAATTGCGATAGATTAATGAAATGTACAAGTAAGGAGAACTTGACGATTACATTTTTTCCTGAAATTACTAAGCCTGTTTTCCTTCCGTACAATTTTTTTTATAACAATGCGAAGGCCTAAAGATTTATTTTAAGAACGATACTCTTTAAAAGAGGAAGATACAAGAGCTGAAGATTTTTGCGACGAGTAATTCTATCAGCTGAAATCCCCGGCGACATCCCGCGTACATCTCGAGACCAGTGATATTTTTTAGAAATTATTTATTTATGCTGAAGGAAGCGGAATTTAATCTCAATCACTCACCATTATACTGCCAATATATCCGCTAGGACGTACTCAACCTTCGTTCGATCCATTTTACATAATCAACCATGCCCTTCGCGTGACATTTTTCTTTCCCGACTTTCACGACAACCGCAATATATGTGTATGATCCTTTGCATCTTAATTTACGTCAGTCCCGTATTTATTTCTACATAGATCATGTTTCTTACGCATCTTTATTGTCCTTGTAACGTTATTTTCCACGAGACACGAGTATGCAACACTTTCTTCGGGTTCCTTTGCATTTCGACTTTTTTTTTCGTTCGTCTTTAATTGACAGTACAATTATCTGTAATAAATAATAGCGAAGTCTAAATCGCGTCACGAGCGCGCGATTTGAGCACCGAATGCGAAACGTCGCTTCGATCTGTGTCCTAAACTCTATCTCATTTTCGCTTCGATTCGATCGAAGACAACCGGTCAACATTCACGATATACCGATTTATTATGTGTTTACAACGTACTGGATCACATCTGCAGATAATATCATGAACATCTTTATTTTTTAAGAGGACCTTCGAAGGACGTTCCGCGCTCGAATTTAAGTACGATACTCTTTAGTACAAGCACAGTACTCGACTGTACAGAAATAGATAGAATGAAAGAGCGAAAAAAAGGAAGAGAGTGAGAGAAAGATAGAGCGAATGAGCAGAGAGTGTGAGCGAGTGAGAGAGAGAGAGAGAGAGAGAGAGAGAGTGAGTGAAAGGGGAACACGTAAAAATAAACACAATTACAACTTCCGCTCAGCGCCTCAAACGCAAAACATACTACTTGTAATCGTAACTTCTTTGTCGCCATGTATTTGCCAACGAACGAATGATTTATTAATTATTATTTTTCCTTTTGCCTTCATTTTATATTAATATTATTTAGAGAGCAACAATTATTAACGACTACGCTATGATGATAACGATCTTTCTAGATACTTTTTTGCTTGTTCTCTTGCGACAAATTCACAGCGACACACACACATACACAGAGACGTACACACATATACATATATGCACGCACATCACGTGCGTATGCACACAAAATGCGAGATGTGAACATCTGTAAATATATATCCGGAGATCACTCATTTGCGGTAAGAGAACATGATTTAGCGGAGTGCGAACTTCATCGTCGCGTCGCCGTTTATTGGCGTTCGTTTGTATCACGTAAGAAGAGTCGCTTGCTTAAGGAACTCACAGGGAACGCTGGGTCGGTCTCGAACTCGCGTTGGAACTCACACTTCTCGTTCATATGAATTGTAAAGAAATCGGGAGAAATCCGTATCGCGAGGAGAGAGACTCGCGAGATTCCGCGTTGATCGCGACAGACCGAACGTTCAAGTTCTGTTCTTTCTATTACAGTACTTCCTTTCCGTTTTGTTTCTGTATACACATATCATTTTTTGGACCTTTCGAACATTCCAAAACGCTTGTTTCCCTCTTTTTTTTGTCAATTTGTAGAGCGCCTTGTATTCAATTTAGAGCAAAATAAAGTCTAGAAAGGCAATATCCCAGCCGCGTTTTCTACATCCCCATAATTCTTATTTCTTACAGATTGACTCAACGATCTTGTCTTGAGAAATGTAACGACGAGCGAGCGATAATAAAGAACAATTTCTTTCAAGAACTTTGACATCGAGTGAGATTTGAAATAATTCGTGTACGGGCAGCAATTTTATAGTCGATGACATTGGACATTCGAACATATTTATTATTAATAACTTGTTTAATTAAATAGAGGAAATGGTCTAAAAATGTAATCGACAACTATAATTTAGCATTTCTATTTTTAAAAAGAAAGAAGATTTATTAATCGGAATTTAAAAAATTATATCGATTTGTAATTCTAAATTTATATTTTCTTATCTCTTTAATTCGCAAACATTACTGCAGAATAAATTGTAAACGTATATTCGCGGCAATTTTCAAAGTCTCTATATTTTATTTTAAAGTGAAAGTCTAAAATCAGATAGTGACAAAATAGCAAGCCTTGAAAATGGCAGAAGATTCAACATTTCGGAGTCTTCTTTAAGGACAAGCACTGAACCTCTTCGGAAATGATTTAATTCCTCTTTCCGCATACTAACTAGTTTAATTTTTTGCAGGTGCTGCAATCGGCGGCGTAAGTTTCTACGCGGAAGAAGATTCATGAAGTTTCTTCCTGTTTCGTTCCTCGAAAATGTGAAATTGACGAAGAATAAGAAGCGTCATAGAACATTTCGAAGAAATGTAATTATTAAAAATAAAAAAGCTACAGAAAATTAATTTACAAACATTAATACCCTAATCCCAATATTACTTTCCTGTTGTTGATTACATTTTATTTAAAGCGGATATATAAAATTAATTATGAGTTTCAGAGAGAAAACCGGGGTGTCGATGGAAACAGGCAAGGCAGAAGTGCATAAAAAATTCTACGATTTATCATCAATCTAGAATTTCTCCAATATGGGGTGATAAAATAGTAGCAGAAGTTTAGTTTCGCATCTCGATGAAAAAGAATATTTTAGAGTCATGTAACGTTGAGGAAAATAACCCAACATTTGCTGATTCTAAAATCTTCTTTCATTCCGATGTAAAGTTACTGTTCAAAACTGATTTCATTTTAGAATTGCATTTCAGCGGATTTCGTAAGAGATCGTGACATATCGATTCATACTTCACACACGTTCAACCAGGGACTTTCTCAGCAAGACATTCGTGAGAAGGTCCCCCCTTTCCCCCCAATGAGAGTAGATAATTATTGTCATCGTCGAAAGTTGATCCCTCGATCCCGCTCCCGACGCCACATGCTCGTTGTTGCTAAGCTTGAGATCTTGAATGTCTTTTTTTTTTGTTGGCATGGCCCGCGCCGTTGTAAAGAGTACAGTAACCACGCGTGGTCCCTGCCTAGAAAACGGGGGACACCGCGCATGTACAGCCAACAGATCGCAATACTAATCGTACCGTCGACACGTCTGCTTGCGTCTTTTGCAGGTTTCTTCGCCGGCCTCGGTTGGACCGGCGACGGCTCGCGGCGCGTCTCGAGGAGCGCGAACTCCGCGACGACGACGTCGTCGTCGACGGCTGCGAGCGACGTGCCGGCACCGCTGACGCCGCAGCGTCGTCCCCGTCTGCACTGTCCGTCGCGGCACGCGGCCAGCCGCAACAACAACCACCCCAGCATCAGCAGCAGCGGCGGCGACCTGGTGCATCACGATCGCCGGCACAATTGCTCGAGATGCGGCAAGAGTTATAAAAATGCGTACATCCTGAAGCGGCACTTGCTGTACGAGTGCGGCAAGGCGCCGTCCTTCAGTTGCCCGCATTGCGCCTTCAGCTCCAAATACGAGCGCAATCTCAAGGCGCACATTAATCACCGTCACGTCGATCTACAGCCGGCGCTATCCGGCATCGTCGTCAGTCAGCGAGAATCGCGTCATCAACACGGCAGGGAGTGACTCGTCAGAGTCTGCGAGGTCGCGATGTAAAACCAGAACGGTATTTTTGATAGGATCTGAAATCGGTTGCGGTCGCAATTCGCGGTTGAGGCTGAGGTACCATGCCAAAATCTGAGTGTCAAATTTACGTCGGATTTATACTGACAACTACCGTTCAGATATTCGCAAGACGACTACGAGAAGTGAAGAGATGAATGCGAAGAACGACAAATTTCTCATACGAATATCTGAACGATACCTTTACGTTTTGTGAGTCCCTAATGGATTCAGAAATATCAGCTTTTTTTTATTATTTTTTGAAGATTTTCGAAGATGCTGGTAGAAATTAATTTGCGTATGTTTTATTTGCATCCTGAAAAGAATCCAGAAATTTGGAAAATCTTTTTTTATTCAGACTTTTAATTTAGTTATTTTTTATTATAAACAAGAAACTATATATAGTTTTCATCATATGATTGCTAATTAATCGCATAGTCGTACAAAGTTGTACGATGAACTGAGTTTCCGTTGAGTTTATCAAGTTCTTATTAAGTTAATTCTAAAATGAAATGTTATTCGCGTTCTTACAGCCAAAGTGAGTGCCAAAGATTTTATTTAATTAATAATAATCAATTTTAATTAATAATAAATCCTTTTTAGAATATGCTCTCTTTTTATTTTTCACATTACTTATTACGTTTTTTTGCTTATAATGGAGATTATACTCTGCGTGTCATGTGACAAGTAATTTAAAATAAGACAGATATTTGAGGAATCTATACCGAGAATGCGTTTTTGTCTGGCACTGGAATGTTAGCGATGTGCATTACATAAGACAATATGTATTTCAACCGCTAAATATTAAGATTTTAAAAGTCCCTTGTTCAATGTTTATTTTTCAGAGTAGGATTACGGCAAGGCTTATTTGCCGCCTGTATGATATTATAGAATGAAAGGACAAGGAGAGATGAACGTTTTAACTAAGAAAATGATAAAGTAAATGTTAAAAAAAAACATTAGTATTCGCCAACATGGCGCGAAGTTAGTACTTGTTGGTTCCCGTTTAACGATATATAAATAGATAAAAAGTCAAATAAAAACATTGTTGAATATTGCAGACTTGTGAAAGTGTGCTAAAAAAGTGTGAGAAGTCGCATTCTGCATTTTTAAATTTTGTCACGATAACATGAATATCTACCGTCAGACATCGCGGGACAGACCTTCGTTTTTCGAGTGCCTCATGCACTACCTACTTTCTTCAGACCAATCCGAAGACATAACTAAGAGCAATTCATTAAAAAAAAAATATACACTTTTTTGGGACATCTCCGAGTCTTCTGCAAATGGCTAAATTGCCCAATTATTTTTATACTAATTATAAGTGATTATGAGAATCGCTAATGAGACCTGACTGTAAAGTGCTTCCACTTTAATCGTCAGTCAAACAGAGCGAAATTCTCGACGCAACGAAATACCCCGACACACGTAGATTACCGATCCTAGCTATATCTAATTCAGTCTAGCTTAAGGATTGTTAATCAAGTCTAGTCAGCCCAGTCTTTTTTCATTTTCTTCGGGCGATGATCTATGAACGATAAAGAGAGATCTTGGTGACATGTATATTTGTACGTGTATGTGCACATATACATGCATATACATACATTTGATGAATGAATAAATTTATTGCACTTGACCCAATATAAATAAAATTATTGGCAATGTTACCAATATACATCAGTTACTAATTATTAAATCGCGATAATAAAATCATAATTTTCAGAAATATTTGCAATAATTAAGCAGTAAAAAATAAGTGGAAATTGTAATTGTGGTACAATCCACATGTGCAATAGACAAATATAAAGCAATCTATCCTTCCATTAATGTCCTTTTCTCACGGATTATGCCAAGATTTCTAATATTTTAGTATCGAAAGTACATTCATTGTTACCGCCCGAAACAAGACTAAATAATCCTTATCT
Organism: Tetramorium simillimum; assembly: GCA_011636635.1. Lineage (NCBI taxonomy): Eukaryota > Metazoa > Arthropoda > Insecta > Hymenoptera > Formicidae > Tetramorium > Tetramorium simillimum. The sequence goes on from VBVQ01001102.1 coordinate 8,453, forward strand.
ATCGTAGAATTGTGTGTAGATTGACTAATAGAACTAATAGATACATAAAAAAAATTTCCCTATAGCCCAAAAATATAATCGTTGGCGATTCGACGTTTTATAACGTAAAGACAAAATTGATATCGAAAGCTATATTTAATACATGGGAAGTTCATTAGTCGTGTTTGTTCGCGTCTTTCTATCTGAATTAGAATCGTCTAGTCTAAAAAATGGCCTAAACAGGTCGCATACATACACAAAACCTACTCTACATTATTACATTCAAGATAGAAAATATATTTAAATCAAAAAGGTACATATATCGTATGTATTATATATATCATATATATACATATTATACGTATAATACCGATAATTTGCAATGATATATTATGACATAAATTATAAGCCATTTATTCTGCAATTAAAGAAAAGTGTGTCTTTCTTGGTCGGGACAGATAACCGATTAAACTCGTTTCTAATCTATTTCAACGGAAGATTTATAAGACTTTACATGACATGTTACAATTAAGTATAATCGAATAATTTTAATTAACAATTATTTAGAATAAAATTTGTTTGATTTTTTTATACACAACTTGTACAATAACAGTTTTGCTCTCTGTTAGATTAGAATAAATTAATGTTATAGAACATGAGATAATATTTTCTTGAAAATATAAGAAGTTCGATAAATACGTAATTATTTATGAAAATTAAGATGAAAATTGATGTCTCCTTTCTTTCGTCAAAACCGAAGTAGTTTTTATTCTGTCTTTTGTGGATAGTTAACGATATTAACTTTTCATTACATTGACTTCCGCATATTATTCTGATAATTAATAATAAAAATGTCAATATCAATTACAATTGATATAAATACAACGAGGCGACGCAAGCATCGTTTCAGAAATTATAGCCGAGAAACGTTTGCGACAATTTTGATAAAATAATTCGCGCGTGAGCCTAACATATGAGCTTCCTTCGAGATCCAACGAATTCGAGAAGACGTAAAATCAAGGACCAAAGGATCGACAAAGAACTCTCTTTATTCTAGTCAAGCCTTGTCCCGACCAAGAACAAAGTGAACAACCTTATTATAGAAAAACCTTAGGATTATTGAAGATCTCGTATTCTACAGATCTAAAAGATCTTTGAGTGTTACTCTTTCTCTCTCTCTCTCTCTCTCTCTCTCTCTCTCTCTCTTTCCATATTTATCTTAGAGAGAGAGAGAAACTCTCTCTCTCTTTCCATATTTATCTTCTCGTACCTATCTATTTTTCTCTTTGTGCTAGAAATTCATAATCTCGAGCTAAGCTCTTTCCTATATCTTGAAGAAGTTTCTTGAAGAATAATCTCAATTTAGACGTCATATCGACGATCGATCTACATCTATTCGCATTGATCTATCGACTATCTTTGAACTAAGCTCACTCGATTGTCCGATATTTCACGATCGCGATTGTCCGATCGGTATTCCTGATATGAGACCTAATTATTTGGATCATCGACTGTGACATGGCGCAATGAAAAATTCAATGAGCAATGAGCAAATATCACGGATTTTTCGCGCAAAATATCGATCGGGATTGCTCGTGAAGGAAAAAAAAAACGCGCGACTGCAAACCTCTCAGCTTCCACGTGCTCCTCCTCTCGTTGACTTTGAAAATTTCGAAAGGATCTTACACGTCCGGGCGATCTTACGTTTCCGCTGACTCGTGTCGTCCTATATTTTTCCTTTCCTCATCTTTCTTACGAAAAAACGAATTACTGATAAGGGGATTCTCGTGTGTCGTCCAAATCGACTCCATGTGCCTAAAAATGTGATCAAAACACGCTGTTGTAAAGTGCGACGCTCGTGCGTCGCATCGTCTAGTTTTCTTGTTGTATTACAGGAGTTCATCGATTCCCGCGTATTATCATCCTTCCGTTTTCGGAAAAAGCGAATACTCTGATATTCGGCACAAACAATTTATAGGGGCGAACAGCAAGTTATTCGATAATATCTGTTTCAGCAATAAAATCAAAATGGAGAACATTTTTTACTATGTGTAAGACAACAAAGACAAAAGGCAAAGAAATTATTATATACATATTTAACATCCTAAAGTCCAAGGAATGCTTTCTTTACTGTATCCCAGAAATGTCTATTATTACAGATATAATCGAATCCGCCGTTTTATGGAAAAATCTATGAGTCCGTATTTATATGTAATATAAATGCGAGCTATAAATAACAATTTTGTTAAAAGTGCAATGACGAAATTGAAAATGATTATAAACATGTTTTTCTAATCAGTACGAAAGAAAATCAAGTCTACGTCTAATTACGACGTAACGGAAGAAATTTTATGCGCGAAATTTTATGAAAGTACAATGTTAATCAATCAATAAATTTCAGTTTTTATCAGATTACGGTTGTAAAGTTTTTACAATTTTTTAATCAAAATTAACGCGCGCGAATAGTAAAATGTTTTTTCCACACGTCACGTTGCAGACAAACTTTCGAGAATAATTACGGGGATAAGCGGTTGCATTTATCTGTTGTAATTTTTCATATACGTATACGTGCGATCGACGTTGTTATATACAGTGATTAATACAGCGTAACATCGACCCTATACGAAACGTGAAAGCGAACGGAATGTGTCTTCCAAGTTTTCCATGTTATCGAAGCAGAGTAGAGTCGACGTACAACACGAGAGAGGAAAGCTCTGTTTTTCGCGCGATTTTGCGATTAGATATGCGAGAGCAAAGCGAGATATACACGGTGATGGCAAGACTGAAAAAAACAGTGGGAAGGAAAGTGCGAAGTGAGAGGTATACATTTGTTACTAACGCGTTACAATGCGAAATGTTACGTGCGATTGTCTGATCGATCTGTGTTACAATACAACTGTCCTCTCGCAAGTCGACTAGAAATTTCCAATTACAATTTCTCAAGTCTTGAAAATAAATTCTGAATATTAATCACTTACGTTAACAATTTTCTGATAAATTACAAATCGTTGCAATTAAAGTCCGTCTATTGAAATTGGTGAATTTGTGTTTAATGGCATCAGCCCTCATAGAAGTCCGAAAATAGTTTTTATTTTCAAATAAAATACTACAGCGAAGATGGTAATTAAATTTATTGATATAATTCCATGGTACCAAATTTAAGATAGCAATCTAATAATTGTGTTGATGAGATTAATGGTAATTTCTGTCGCTTGGCGAGACGTAATTGAAAAACAAATTATAATTAATTCGCACGCATTCGCGTTCATCTTGCGATTTTTGTGCCAATATAAATGAGGCCAGCTATTATGCAATACTCGAGTCATCGTGCAAGCCAATGAAGAATGGCTGTACACGAGATGCCTATAGAATTATTTTGAAGTCACCTTATATATAGATATAAAAAAATAAAGAACTATATATATAAATATATATATATATATATATATACAGAGATGAAAAAGCAGATTCTATATACATATATTATATATATACACGTATATGAATACACGTAGAACACACGCGCAACTATATATGTAAATATGCATTACAATACATATATATATACATATACGTGTATGATTTTGGACACGCGGGCGAAACAAGTCCAAAGGGGCAACGCGAAACCAAAGAGATACCTCTAGTTGTTAAGGTGATTGATGATAATAATTAGTATGTAAGCGTTTTGGCTCCTCTCCTTTGTTGGGAGGTCTTCCGGTTACATAACTATATAGAGGATAAAAAAATATAACGGGAATTCCACCTAACACCACGGTACGGCGATTTTTCATATTATGGCACTTTAATAGCATAAAAAAAGTTGACTTCCGTGTTATAAAATAATCATAATTTGTATGTTATTGCAATTTTTTCATATATATTTCATATATCGTTTTGAGAGCCGCGACAAGCCTACATTAAAATGTTCGAATTGTTTTCGTACTTTCCGTTCTTTTTTTCGCAAATCTATGATACAAGTAGTGTTATGCAGAATTCACGTTAAAAAATGGCGATATAATACTGAATAAACGGCCGAGAAAAAATCCGTAATATTGTTCATTAATGTAATATATCCGAGATATATCTACGATTTAATTGATCCGATTAGATCATTGTGGGTTGACCTATTGAATTGACTATATTTATTATTCCCATTACTCAAATTTATGTTTTTTTAAATATCTCTCTCTCTGTGTTTTTCGTATAATATCTATGTATTTTACATTATCATAGAGGCAGCCCGCAAAGTATTGCCAACTTTTGCTTTACATATATACAACTTATTTACGCGCATTATACTTTTATATGTATATTCTTATTGATATACAGGGTGTTTGATTTAAGGTTGCCAAAACCGAAAGTGGAGTTAGATTGGATTAAGCTCAGAAGAACAGTCATGTATCATTTTACATAATTCCTAATAGTTATCAAGTAATTAATTAAAATGTTTTAGAAAATCAGCGCGTAGAAAATCGATAGTTTTCTACGCGCTGATTTGCTCAGACATTTTAATTAATTACTCGATAACTATTAGGAATTTTGCAAAATAATACATGACTTTTCTTCCCGGTTTGATCCAATCTAATTCCAGTTTTCGTTTTGGCAACCTTAAATCAAACATCTTGTATATTCTTATATGTTCTTTTTAATTTATTTTTGTGAGGAGTTTAAATCATATATAATTACCAATTGTGAGTGTATCATTAATAATCGTTGTGTTAGCGAGAATACTCGACGAATAATAAAGAAATAAATTTAATTATTCAGTCAGATAAATTTCGTCCATATGGCGTGCTACACTTTTCTTTGTCAATTTATCTTTCCCTATTATTTTATCATTTTTACGATTCCTCGTTCCTTATATATGTGTGATTCGTGATTATTTAGCCAAATTGATTTTACCTTATATCTATATACTATTCCAAATTCTATACTTAAAATGATGATTTTGTCTCATCTATTTTGTTTCTCTTTATTGATTTTAATTGATTTTATGGTTTTCACGGAATAATTCCTCGTATATTAAATAGGAACATTCAATGTACAAATTCGTGTGAAATAAACACAATTTTACAATTCCTTTTATCCGAAAAGAAATTATGAATAATGGCATAGATTTAAAATTTATATATACTTTTTGTATTAAACTTTTTATGTTATAAAATATATTTAATTATAAATCCAATGACTTTCTAAAATTATATATAGGTACATATATATAGTTTTAGATTGGATTTATTTACTTTGTGATACAAAACATTTAGTACAAGATAACTGATAATTTTATGGCAAATTTGTATTTATATTCATATTTATATTTATATTATAATTATTTTATGTCGTGAAAAATAAATTATGTCACAAAATAATACGCAAAAATTAACATATATATACATATACATATATGTATATGTATGTAATCGAATATCTCTAAAACAAATATCTTTTCAAAAGATATTTGTTCATCTTACTAATTGATTTACATTATAACTTCCTGCTCTTATCATACTGACATGTTTTTCGCATTCTGTATTTTCAGGTCAACGAATTGTGGAATGTATTTGTGGACGTCGTTTCAAGCATGTTTTTTCTTTCTACTGTCATCAACAAAACGAATGCGGTTTAAAATATCATTGTAGATACTGCTCATTTAAATCACAAAAATTAGGTGACTGGTATACTCATGTAATAAAAGCGCATAGAGAAAATGGCAATGATTACCATTTCCTGAATCATTATTAATCAAAACTTTCTTTGTTTTTATTTTTGTTATTGCGCAAATGTAAATGTGGCATTTCGTATTCAAATTAGTTAAAATGTTCTTTGTTTTTATCTTTGTTTATTGCGCAAATGTAAATGTGGCATTTCGTATTCAAATTAATCATAATTTTCTTAGTTTTTATTTTTGTTTATTGCGCAAATGGCATTTTGGCATTCAAATATGTCTCATATATTTCATACGTATTTCAGAATTCACTTGTCTAAAAAGAGGTAGCACTGATAATCTCTCCCAATCAAAAATGAAAACTTTTTTATGTATTATGTTTTACATATTATGTGCGTAAAGTATTTTTTTTTTAAAGTTATTAGAAAGATCAAATATCTGACAATGAATTTTAATTGAGATTTTTCTTTTATTATAAATGTTAATTTCTGTTAGAAATGCAGCGAACTGTTTATATTTATGTGTAATCAAATAAAACAAGTGATTTCATCAATTGAATTATTTCATATTAGTAATTCTTCAGTAATGCAGCAGCTTCCTATATGACCCCTCGATTTTAGAAATAAAATCTTTGAATAATAGATTCTTTAGCCCCCAATTATTTTGCTCTTATAAGATTTAATAGTTATTCTCACGCGTATGGACTTATTTGATTGTAGGCCGCCAGCGCCGTTATCATCATGAGCAGGATAAAAGCAAGCCCTTCAGTTGCAACCGCTGCGGCAGAAAATACAAATGGAAGACGTCTTTACACTGTCATCAAAGGGACGAATGCGGTAAGGAGCCGCAGTATAAGTGTTACTATTGCCACTATATGACGAAAATACGGTCAAACTGGATTCGCCATGAAAAAACTCACACAAATCCTGGACGCGCACGTAAACAGCCTGAGATTTTGATAGGGTTGTAAATAACGTTTTAGAGAATGCGAAAATATGAAAAATGGGTCCAGTTTTGTATTCTTTGAAAAATTCCAATTATACATCAATTGTCGATTGTAGAAAAAAATAATAATGTAAATGAAGAATTAATTGTTCGAAATAGATTTTCGTATATTATAAATGAATAAAGAGAGGACTTTAAATCTACAATCGAAATAGTTTTAGAAAATTTAAAGTTAGTAATACAATAGATTTTATATAAATTTTACGGAATTTTTTCGTTTTTCAAAATATTTTTATAATCTCCAATGTAGATTAACATTTATCGCGGTTTAATTTACTTCTTATTTTTTCTTAGAATTAGAAAAAATAATTAGTAAATTAAACCCTGCGATTAAAGTTAATCTACGTTAGTAGAAATGGACATAGTCCTAGTGATTTTCTTTTTTCAGTTTTTCTGGATTTTTAAAGCGTATATTTATGGAGTATTTATTTTTTTTACTGTACTGCGCGAGAAGAATAAAGTCTCAGTTTTTAGATCACACGTGATTTATTTCGTCGTTATACGCTCACTCCATCAATACTTAAATTATTAAGCTTATACAATATAAAACATTAGTCTTATAATATATGCACATTCTGTACGTAGTAAGTGTAAAAACTTGTCTTGGCCAAAGATTTAGTAATTATTAATTATTTAGGCTATATAGAAATATATACTTCTGGCTGTCCATTATGAGTGTGATACTCATTCTACGATGGTCGTAAACCTGATGTGGGACGTCGAAGGTTTTGGCGAGAAGAACCCACCATTGAACCTGGCTTGTATTGATATTTACCTTATGTTCGTATTATTTTTTATTAAAATGGCAGCAATCATCAACTCTGGTCTTAAAAATGTTGCTTATTTTATTTTATTTTAAGTATATTATTTTAAGTTTTACTAAACTAAAGCCTGTTATATTCAGTTTGAATTTATTGTTAGAAATATATATGCTTTATTATAAATTAATAATTCGCCGATATTACAAATTTTTAGTCATTTTCTTATTTTTATATGATTATGAAGTCTATATATGTCTATATATGTCTATATATGTCTGAAATCTGTATAATAATGACCGAATTATTATCACATATCTGTTAATATTGATATTTTAGGATTTAATAATGCAATCATTTTTATTTTTGCTAATAATTTTTAAGTAAAAATGGGCATTATGCTAGGCCATGACTTTTTCCTGTATCTTCTTTTTACATAGATTTAATCGCTATATTTTCCCATAGTTGATGTCCCGCTTGTTTAAATGCCATTGAAAGTGTTTAAACAACTTTCGACTATACTTGCATCTAAACTGCAGTGGTTTACCATATCCTTATATGTGGCGGTTTGCGGGGATACTGGCCAAACGTGTCTCTTACCATAGTGTTGGCAGATAATGGGCTCATAATTAAATACATATGTAAATATATACATAAGTTATATCTGATTTAAACATGATAATTTGGAAAAAAGTTTGTCATTCATAAACAATTTTTAGAAAGATGAATTGTACTTATATAATAATATAACATAGAATTTTTAAATAATTATTAAACCTGCAATATTAGAATAAATTGAATTATATGAATACATAAATTGAAATATATGATTTGGAGTAAGTTGTATAATATAGTTGTATAAATTTAGGACGAGAGTACAACATTTTCTTTATCACCGAATAATCTAACTTGCCTTGATATTAATAGAGACTGTAATATTAAGGCAGATTATAAAATATATATTCGATTTTATTGTTACGATATTGTTACGATATTTGAATCCAAAAATAGATCATGTTTGGTTACATTTCTTTTTATTGTAGTAGTAAAAATAAAATGCAACATCTGTATGTAAATATAAAAATCCGAACAACAATTTTCATTATTTTTTATTTAATGAAACATTTATATTATATTTTTCTATTATATATTTTTATTCATGTCTCTCCTTTTTATTCCCTCCAGAAATTTACTGAAATAAAATATATAAGATATATATCTTAAAGATAATAATTACTTGTTTCAAAACTGCTTTGTTCGTAATCTTCACTTCATTCTATATCTAATGTACCCTAGATTCCGTGCAAACTTTTGGTATTTATTGAATTTTATATTTGTCACAAGTGTATTAATTATGATGTGACATTTTCATTAAAATTTGATAACTCTAACTCGTTTATTTCATTTTCAGATTTAAAGAAATTAAAACAATTATTTAATTTGCAACAACATTTGTAACGTTGCGTATAACATAAGTTTATATTTCCTCGTTTATTTTTTACGTAAATTTAAACATTATCTGCAGTTTTTTCCTATATAGTATTAATTTCTATATAGATGTACACGTATATATCCAATTTTTGTGTAGATGCGATTTATAATAATTGCGATCGTAGAATGCGATATATGATGCATCTACGCGTGATAATGACGCTAAAGTGCGACACTTTTACATCGTGCAGCACGTAAGTTTTTGGTAAGTGGAAGAAAAAAAATGCCAAGTAACCAATCTGACCGATTGATTACCTTTTTCAGGTGACGTATGCCAGCAAAAAACCAGCTTGGTCCAGGAAAAATGTACAACGAATTTGAGATCCACGCAGCGACTACGACAATACAATCAAAATTTGCAGCTTTTATGATTAAAAATTAATTAAAACTTATATTGCTGCTAATCATGTTTTGATGAATCATATAATGTTGACTATATGTATATATAATTTTAAAATTAAGACTTGTAATTAAATAAATATTTTATCCTATGATTTTTTTATGTTAAATAAATATAAAATTTGACTGAACTATACGCAATTGTACATATATTACGATCTTATAGTAAAATTTAATAATATGGTACGGCGTCAAAATAACATATTTAATAAATAATATGCCCGATCATGAAACGCTTAATTAAAAGAAGATGGAGGTTAACCCAATTTCATCGTCATATGTTAATATCTTTCATAACAAAATTTTCCAGAGCCAGTTCTTCTGGATCTGAATCAGTTAAACAATTTCTGCGATTTATTGGATTGTAATTAATTTCTTTATTGTTTATAGTTGTCAAGATAACAGTGGAAAAGAATGGCGGCTCGGCGTTTCAGAAATCATTTGTCTGCCCACTCTATGGTAACAGATACGTTTGGCCAGTACCCCCGCGAACCGCCACATACAAGGATGTGGTAAAACCACTGCAGTTTAGATGCAAGTATAGATGTTTAAACACTTTCAATGACATTTAAACAAGCAGGACATCAACTATTGGAAGATGTAGCGATTAAATCTATGTGGAAGGAAGATACAGGAAAAAGAAGCACGAAGAATTGAAATCAATCGATCGAGAAGAAACGGAAAATTGTTATATATCACTGGTGATATATAACAAGCTCAAGAAAAAATATTTTTCTTAAAATAATCTGAAAAAGATAAAGAAAGCTATGAAGAAAAAATATATACAATATCGAAGATTGGAAGAAAAGATTATATCAAAAATAAATCTTATATTCATTCACTTGAAGCATCAAGAAGAAAATAAGAAAAATATTTTTTTATATTTATCAAAATAAATTCTAAATTATCTTTATAATAATAGACGACTTGAAAATTTTGAATATTTATTGTTTCGTCTTTTCTAAAAAGAAAAATTGCGCTCTTGAAGTTACGATAAAATTATGGGACTCATCGTGATTTCCAAAATGCAATTATCAAGCATCATAAAGCAACGCCCTAAAGAGAAGAAAATTGTAAATTTCGAAGATTTCATTGAAGAATTTTCGTCTGATTATTTTTTTACGTTTTTATTAAGGAATCTCGTTTTATTACACTCTTTTTATTGACTCGCAATTTTTTATATGCTTCACAGGCGAAGAAGAAATTGCTACAAATGAAGAAATGGTACTGAAGCTGACAGTTTACGTTTCATAAATGTTTTGTAAGACAATTTATGCAACCAATTCTATCTTGAATCTCTATATACGAGTCTAGCGTGGAAAATAAATCTCGATTATTATTCTACCGAAAAGACCGATGTCTGATCTAAGTTCTGATAGAAAGTTCTTCGTTTTGTCAGACTAGATCTATAATAGATTGTAAGAATATACTTTCGACATAAATCGAAGGCTTATTTTATGAAAATTGCAAACAAATTACATTCATATTAACAAAAATGTTAAAAAAATTTTGGAAATAAAAGCATGCTGGAACAGCTGGATATCACAACATTTCGGACATGATATTGTCCTATTTATTTTTTCCTGAAGATTAGCAGGGATATATGTTGATAGAAGAGCGAGATAGAAATTCTACATGGGAAAGCATCTGGAAGATTAATATTAATTTACTAACTTTAATCACTCTTTTATTAATGCAACTTTCAGTCATGCCGTGAAACGCGTATGGAGAATTAACAATACTAACGACTATAGAACCCTTCATCGATAGTTCTCACATCTCATAGATATTAATTCATATTCATAGATTCTGTCGCGGCTTTTAGATTCGAAAAGATTAATCCGTGCTTTTAAAAATCACGCTTCCACTTCCGTTTCGCTTCGTCAAGATTAGATTTATAATTTATTCGCTTCCGTTCTATAAATTTCAGGTGGGAACCAAGCCGCGTCCATGCCGTTCCCTTGCCCCAACAGCTGCGGCAAGTCCTACATGAACAAGAGCAGTCTGTCACGCCACTTGAAGGACGAGTGTGGCATCGCTCCGAAATACAATTGCTTTTGCGGATCGCGTTTTAAGCAGAAATGCAACTATAAACGTCACGTTGACGCTATTCACGGCGGCGAAGAACTTTATATCTCTCGCGAAGGTCGCGTTACACCGTCCGCTTCTTCTTCTTCTTCTTTTTCATATAATATGGCACGCATCTCCACAACTGGAGAGACCAGCATCAAAAACATAGGCCGACGGAAGATTTCCACGATCTATAACAATGCTCGAGTCCCACATCGAATTTCATCAGCGAATAAAAGCGTGGACACGGAAGATTCACTCGCATTGATAAAGAAACAGAACTTGAAATATCCCTTTCCCATAACGCCATTGGCCGTTCTGAAGACAGTCATGCAACCCTGAAGATTTGCTATTTACTGATAGATAATCTTTGTTATTCGATTACAGATGGTTTTGCGCGAATTTAATATACAGAGAGGGTCCACTAAGAAAACAATCATCTGGAAGATCTTGTGTTGGATTGATTAGAGTCCTAATAATTTTATAGAATTGTAAGAAAACTAGACGTTCCGCTCTCTTAAAAGCGTGTACGAAATTTTAATGATTTGAATTATTACTAGCCATAATTTACAGTGATTGTGACGTAGCGACTCTTTGTACTTTACTTCGATCCATTGTATATATAAATACCGAAAATTATATTGATAGAGAAATTAAATGTTAAAGAATAGAGGTAAAATTTCCGGTTGACTATTGATAGTTAGTATCATTATTGAAAATTATATTTTGTAAAGACTGCGGAATAAGTAATTGACATCTTCTTTTTCTGAATTGATACGATGGCTCAAGAAATGTCGTAAATAGACTGCGAGTTCAAGATATGATATAATTTGTTAAAAACATCGATATAAGAAGAATATGCACATTGAAGATTAAATATATATATATATATATACATATACATATATATGTGCGATTGTGTGTAGAATGCGATTATATACAATCGACACTTCGCGAAGAGCTTCTAAACGTAAGAGAGTGACTAATTAATCATCAGCTTCCGTCGAGATCGAGAACGGCACTTCGCGAAATTCATAGTTTTCTTCCTATAATGCTATATTCATTATATTCATTATATTCATTAGTTTATAACCAGCATTTCCTTTCCTGCATACAGTGGCAGATCTATCGGTGAGCTAATGAAGTAACCTTCATACCTTCACAATGCCAAGATTCGCGATACATATATGATATGTAGCTCTTATTTTTTTATCTGATACTTTAATTTACTCATCTTTAAAATTTTTAATATTAAATATTATTAAATATTAATTTAATATTTAATATTAATTAGTATTATTAATATTAATAATATTTAACAGTAATTATTTTAATAAAAATCATGTTAATTAAAATAAAATTTATATTTCTTTTATGTATCTTTTTAAAAAAATTAATTTTTCTTCTATTCTTGATTTTGTTACATTATAATAAATATTTGTTTTATATATATATATATACACTTATAAAAAGAGAAACTTTTTTTAAAAAGAGCTTTTCACAGGTATTAGTGTTTTTGAGCAAAAATATAAATCCGCCACTGTTCTTATATAATCTATATATAATCTAAGACAATAGTTTATTTATTGATTGAATATGCGGTTACATAAATACACTGTAATCTCACTGGTAGAGGGTTTTCTCAATTAAACTGTCATATAAGAAGATATTACAATATATGCTAACATATAAGAATATTGTAGAGACCCATGTGTATTATACATGACATTAATAATCGAAATGGGGATTTCATCGCAAATGAACTGAGCTAATGATCTCGAGATCGACGGCTGCATCGACGCTGGATGATCTTTTTTTGCTATGATTCGATTTTATTAAGAAAATTCTGTGATAAGTTATTAATTCTTGAAATTTGAATGTTAAACGAAAGATTCATTGAGGCCTTAGTTATATATGACCCCGTTTACTGCGTTTTATTGTAGTTTATTAAAATTTTGTTATAATTTGCTAGTTCATGTGTGTGTACGCGATAATAAAATTATAATAAAATTATATTATATGCGTTTTACAAATTAATATGCACAGTTGAATATTCTTCACAGCCCATTACGAGTGTTTTGTATACTTATAAGTGAAATAATTTACGAACCAGAGCATTATCCGAAGATACGACTACAAAGACTTGGAAGATCATGTTCAAGAAACATATAATCGTCTCATCGAAATAAATAAAATCAAAGCGTCATGTAAAATATGTTTTTTCAATATTATAATTAATACAATACTACAAGAGCATTTTAAGCACAAAAATTCAAACCCTTGATTAAATCTCATAAATAAAAAGTTCTTTGATTTGTCAAACACATACGTCATTTTCTAATAATTATTGAGACTAATTACCATCAGTCACAAGCATTATTATTTTAATTCGCGTGATTTGATTGAATAAGACCACTTGAAGAAAGATAATGAAACTCAAACTCAGCTGATCCGCATAACTCATCGCGAAGATCACAAGCAGATCATATATGAAATACTGAATATCGTGCACGTTAATCAACGTTTGAATTCTGCTTTCAGGTAGAACGGAGCAGTTGCTGAAGAGCGCGTTCGTTTACACGTCTTCCAAAAAGGTGTCCGGCTCCAGATATCTCTGCCCTACCCCCACGTGCACCAAGTCCTATGCCTGCAAGAGCACTTTAAATCGTCATCTTCGAGTGGAATGCGGCAAGGCGCCACAAAATTTGTGCCCCATTTGTTTCAAGGCGATCCATCAACGAGACAACTTCCGTCGACACTTACGAACGGTTCACAAATTATATGATATACAACTTCGATAACGATTGATTCACTGATCGTTTTGATCGACTGATCGCATAACTGTGCTAAAAAACAGCTATTTTGATCATTAAATGAAATAAATTAGCTCTCTTTTAAATTAACCGTTTTTTATACAAAATTTTTAATCTGTTCGTTTTTTGTTATGTTTTACATTTTTACAATAATTTAATTAATATTAAGAAAATATTTGCTCTCTTTTAAAATTGTACTCTTTTTTAAAATTGTTAAACCACTGGGCTGTCTAGTCAGGTGTTCGACTATCTTTGAATAATATTTTAACATATTTCAACATGTACAAAAATTAAAGTTATTGAAATTTTTATAGAAATGTTCTATTTATTTTAACAAATAAACTGAGAAATGTTTTAAAATTGTTAAATAATACAAATCGTAATTGCTCAGTTCTGAAGTATAAAAGAAAAATATACTTTGTATCTATTTATACAAAGATCCAATGTCAAGATCAACTGTTAAATACTCCTTAGAATTTAAAATGTTCAAAGACAGCCTTAGATAAAATCACTTTTTAATTGTATTTGGTTGTAATAATATACATTTAATAATTATCCGTTTTATCGCGTGCGTGTTTTTTCAAATATATAATAGAAATACTTTAGTTTGATGATGTTTTATTCATTTATTCTGCAATTACTGAATTTTGTAAATTGATACTCTGAATTGATACTGAAGAACAATGATGTATAAGAACAAAGATGTACCTACATCTTATAATAGTTATAGTAATAATAATAACATTGATTATTTTTCATTGTAAAAACTTCCCGTTCGATTTGTGTGAATTAAACTTTTGAAGTCCTTTTTGCCTTCAATATACATCAGCCGCTTTATAATAAATCCACAAGTGTGAATAATTAATTTTCTTATCATTACATTGTTTTTATTCATAGCTATATAATGGGTAGTATTCTTGAATTTAATATTGCCATAATATGATGTAGTGAGAAAGTAATTTTTAATTATAATGGATAGACTTATGTTGTTTACATGAATAGTTCAATAATTTGTACAAGAGAAAAAGAAAATAAAAACACAAGCATTGCTTCACGAATATATAAATAATTTAGACTCATTAATTCAATCACGACGATTAATATCTTTAAAATTTTTAATATACATCATTTATCGCTAATAAAAATTTTTCATGTACAATTTACCATATTTAAATACTGAACGAATATTTTGTTACTGATTTAACATGTTATCTGCCATGTGATAATACATTTGTTTCATGTATTTCAGATTGTTACACAACGTATTTTTTGTATATTATATTCCCTTTAAGACCTATTGATGTAATACTAATAAAATAATACACATTAATTAATATTATGACATTTAATCTTGCAACTACAAATTATTTTTATATTTAATATTTTTTAATTTTGATTAAATTTTTTCTCATATTATACTTTGTGTTTTTTTCTTATTAAGTTTTTCATTATATATATATATATATATATATATATATATATATATATAAAATGGGATAAATTTATAAGTATCTCATCATGTGTAATTACTGTCAATCGTAAAGTGATTATCGAGACGACTAAGTGTCCTTAATCACTATAAATGCTTTAGACTGTTAATAACAAATTTAAGAAATTTAGAGAAATGTAAAACTACAGTCAGGAAAAATAATTACATTTCTACTTTTCGATATAGTGTTAAATTTAATTCCCTGTTAGTATTTTTTTTTATTTTTTGACATATGACGAGTTATTATCCGTGCATATTTATTATTTCCTTAAAGTGAGATAATCGCATAATACGAACAGGAACACGTATACCTATAAAACAATAAAGTTATGGTTCCAAGCTATGAGCGAGATAATATATTAATATTGTAACGACATATGTTATACACTTTAATATATTACATTAATATTGTAACATTGTCTATTAAATTATTAAGCTATATCTTTTTTATCTATGGCAAGTACAATTTTTTTATACATACATACATACATCACATACATTTAGAAACAAATATTTTGTCGATACTATAATTTGATCGCTACTAAATTAATTTTATTTTATCAAAAATAAAGATATGAAAATATCTTTTCACTGAGTTATTATTATTACCACTAACCCTTAATTTTTAACGCTATTTGCCCACTAATCGATTAAATATATTTTTGGGAAAAATTGCGCCGAGAGAGATAAGAAAAAGAAAAATCGTTATAATTTAGATATTTTAGTATTTAGTTATTCTGAAACAAGTCCTATAGTTTCTTTGCAGAGTGAAATATCAACTAAAGATAATCCTTTAGGAAGATATGCAAATAATGTGCTACCAACTATGGATTGCCAATTTATGATTTGATTGACGTAAGTTTTATTTAAATGAGGAACAATTCGGTAATTTAGCAAGGAAAGCTTTATTACATGCTTTTAGACTAAAGCTATCTAAACACAAAACGCATTCTATCATAGATAATTCAGAATTAGTAGTAATGTTTATCTAACTTTTTATTAGAAAAAAAGTGAAATCAATATTCACTTATATTTGCGTAGTGTATCGAAGGATTCTTATTGCACTATTGAAAATCTTCCCTATTTAATTGCTCCAATTATTTTAATTTAACTATTCGTCCTAGCATGTGTTAACATATTATAACGAATCGATTACTTCTGAAAAGATGCGAATTAATGAAATTAAAATTGCAGTTGTTTCAGAAATTAAAAAGTATCTTTGAACAACTTCATTTTCTAAATTTGCGAATTCTTTGATTATTAAAATCTTTACAATCCGCGTAAAATTGCAACACAGAATTTGTTACACTTGAAATAATTACTGCAGTGTCGATTAGATAAAATTCTCGTTGATATCTAAATTGCAACTAAAGCTACAATAAATTTAGAAAAAAAGATAATGTCCGACAAAAGCTAAGGATTTGACGATTTTCTATTAGTTGGCTTTCGCTAGTTATCTATTCTATTCAAAGTGATCGATTCGATTAAATTGGCATTACCTATTGTGATGTGAGTCAAGTACAAAAGTTAAAAGAGACCGTCGATGAAATTTATCTCACCTCTCGGCCTTTTTGCGGCTTGTTTCAGAGTTCAAGAGGGAACATTGCCGCGTCAACTACGATCGGCCGTTCACATGTTACAAGTGCGGTAAGCGTTATACGTGGACGGACTCCTTAACGAGGCATCTGCGCGAAGGATGCGGCGTGTTGCCGAAACACAATTGCACAGTTTGCGGCAGGAAATTTCGGCGCAAGGATTATTTGCTACGCCATGAGAATAACGTTCACAAATAGGAAAATTGGTTTCCCTACAAATGGAATCCGTCATTGAAAGAAATCAAGCCTATATTTCGAAGAATACGATTACTGCGACCTGACTGATATAAACCGCCCACCGTCTCCTTGATATTATTTGAGAATCCGTATACAAATGCGAATTATTGCGTAAGATCGAATGTAAGAAAACAATCGGTTTCTACCATCTACCATAAAATAAAAAAGGAGAAAGATTATTTCATATCGTACGTGTATTCGGTATTTATGTATCGCGTTATTCACGTTTCGAAAGACTATTTCTAAATGATCATCTTTCATTGGACGATATTTATTTTAATATAACGAAAATAATCAAGTCATCAAAATGAAAAATAAAGGTACATAGTTTAATTAATGATTAAACAGACTGTTTTTGAAGGAGATATTAATAAGAATAATGATTTTAGAAAGGGTAATTATAAAAATCGCGTAGAAAATGCATATTTTGATAAAATAAATTATTCGCATTATTTTTATTGATCATTGTATATTAGAAAATGTGGTAGCATCTCTTCTAGAATTTATTATAATTAGCAAGCTAGTTAACAAGCTAGTAATATTGCCATCTTGATACTCTTTTTCATAACATTTTTATCTTATTAAATGCTCCTTTTTGAAAGCATTCAGTCTTGTAAAAACTCATTCTAACTATTGATTTTGTGAAACATTTTTCAAATTTTCTAAATATGAATGCGATATATATGTATATTTACTTTTAAATATATATTATATAATATATCGTATTTATATTTAAAAGAAAATCGTATCGGACAATCTATATATTTAAAATAAGAAAGTAATAAAATTTTCATCGAAAAATTGAAACTATATGTAAGATGCGAAAGATTTTTTAGTTTAAAATATCAGAGCAGTAACGTTTTGGGAAATGATAATTTATATTGATATATAATAATTTTTACGAACAATCGTAACCGCGAATATACTTAAATGGAAAAATGTGAGACAATGAATATAGAATTATAGCTTTTTATCGCCAGCGTATGTACAATGGCGTATAGAATTAGATGTGTAATTGTCTAGGATATCAGCCACGCTTTTTTGTACCTGTGTATGTATAACTTATCATTTTTTATAAAATATTGCATGAAGATACATGTATCATGATAAAGAAGTTTACTTAGAGAAAGTCATATTTACGCAAGTATTCTGTGTACGTCGCGGATTGCAATGTAAGGATAAAATATGATACATGAGAGCAATTCACAAATTTTACAGGGAAAAGTATTTAATAGATAATATTGATATATAGATTGATACGATATAATTTCAAAATAATGGAATGAATGCGGAATATAAAAATTAAGTGTGCGTTATCTTAAATGAATGGACAAGCAATATTATAACGTAGACTGTAACGAATCTGTGATACAAATATTATTGTAACATAGACTCTGAAGGGATCCCTATACAGTCAATATTATTTTTATTTGATATTGTACAATATTATCACATGTGTTGGAGTTATATTGAAGGTTTATGCAAAATATATTGAGTCTTTAAGCAGTATATTATGTCAATCAAAAGTTTGTTGAAATATGTTGTGCATAAACCTTTAATGTACGTAATTCGTACATATCGTACGATCAATAATTGTACAATATCAAACGTTATACAATAATATTGATTATGTAGGAGTATCAATAATATTGACGGTGTAGAGATCACTTAATAAGTCTATGATATAAGCAATATTGTAAAATAGATTTTAATGATATGTAAGTTGTAGACGCTTATCTCGCGATAATCGTTTTACGACTATTAAAAAGACACTGCGGCAATGAATTATCATATAAGACAACATATAGAATCGTATAAAATAATGGAAGTTTTCTAAACAATAAGTTTCTTGAGCAACATAATGTAAAAAAAATATAGCATTGGTACATTTTCTGACCAGCCTTTTTTAAATAACATCGCTGTTTCCATAATTTAATTTAATAATTTCAATTTTGTTTGTTGTATTTTTTTGTTATATACTTATGAAAATAAAGATATACTTAAATTATTTTTTTTTACAAATAGATTTTTAAGATAAATTTTTGTAAAAAGAACGGTAAGTGTATGAGTATCTTAATAGTTTAACAAGAGATAACAATAATAATTATGTAGAGAAAAGGAACTAAAATAATATTTAACTATCTGTGATACTGTTATTTTTAAAAGAAAATAAAAAACCTATCAGCATATTTGTACGTTAATGTCTGACACATATATTTATATCGCATATAAATTAGCAAGTGTAACCGCTTGACACGTTATTTAAACAGCAAGATAATTATACACTTTATTCCATGGATTCGCAAATGCGTCAATAAGTGTTCGAATGCATTAACGTGTCGTCCATTGGTTTTTTTTTTCAGATTCAGCGCAGCACTACATAACAGACTATTACAAGAGACTAGGCAGACACTTTTGCTCGAAATGTGGGAAAGAATACAAATGGATGCAGTCGTTAGTCAGGCACAAAAGAGAAGAGTGCGGGAAAGATCCGCAGTACGGTTGCTCTCTGTGCGGCTCAAAAATTAGACACAAGTGGATGCTGAAGAAGCACATGATCAACGTCCATCGCTTAGTCATCCCGAATGGCAAGAATATTTGGAACGATCGACAACAATCAAGAAAATCCACATAACAATATCGTAATCGTATACATAATCACTGAAACTTTACCGCGTCTGTTTTTTAGTATTGAATCTGTATCTCGCCACTATCTAATACTGATATGATATATTCAATTCCAACATAGGTTCAATTTTCATATTTTTTTTATAACTCGTTTCATACGACACCGAATCACTTTTTTTTGCGATCTTTTGTAATGGCGCATATATTTTAATGTGCATGTTCACACGATACTATCGTTGATCGCATATGGTAAAAAATCACCAATTCAATGATTTTTTATTAATTCGATTTTTCCCACGAAAATAATTGTATGTATATGAATCATATTTTATGTACATGAATTCAATATTAGAAAAAATACAATGTTTATTAAATTTCTTCAAGTAATTTTTTTTAACAGAACACATGCTGTAAAGGAAAATAATAAAAACAATTTTCAATGTTATTATTTGGATTTTTCATTATTTGGATTTACGTTTAATACGCGGTGTTTTGTTCATACATGAAAGTTTTTTTGTAATATACTAAAGTAACTTTTTTTTATAAAAGCGATGTGATATAATTAATTTATTATATATTATATACACATGTATAATATTAATATATAATATATAATTATACATTATACATAATATTAATTTTATATTAATGTTTCCTTCTTTGTATGTTGTTTATTATCGAAAGTCATGTTCAGTAGAACTAACAGCGATACAAATCGCAATTAGTTCGTGCGTGCGATTGGCCACATGTTTGACAACAACTGTCGTGACGAGACGACATTGGTTATCGAATACCCAATGAGCGTATTTTACTCTTCCTTCGGAACAATTTCGTGGTCTCTCGGCCGTCTTGCCCGGTTTTGTACGTTACCGAAAGTTGTTTTGAGCTTCTTCTGTCTCGAAGTGCGACGAGAGTAAGATCAAAGCGATTATTTGAATTGAGAGAGGTATAGTTATCACCAATTAAGTTCAAAAGGGCATCCGCGATCGATGTACTGTGATTGAAACTCCATTGTGTTCGCGGTACACGGACTAATAACGCGGACAGTTTAAATTTTGTAACCAGACGATTATCTGTTAAAAGTGCGCGAATAAATTGTGTGACATTGAACAGTTATAAACTTCAGTGTATAAACTTTCTTTCTTTTGATCATAAGGATCTCGAATATTCGACTCCTTCATCCGTCTTGTTCGCTTAAAACACCTCTTTCTAGCTCCTTTCGTTTTCCTTTATCTCCGCTTTCGCTCTCATCAACTCTCTTCATTTTCGGTATCTAATCTCTGGCCAGATTTTCTATTTCAAAATTTCCCACTCCTAGAGTTGAGTGTCATCTCGTTCCTCTTTCTCGCTCTCTCTTAGCGTTCCCGGCATCTCAGGCTGCACGGCAAAATCAAATTCGATCGTGCACAGTATATTATTTGTATAATTTATACTGTACATACTGTGTATATAACACCACCTTTTATTTAGAGAGTGAGATATTATTGAAAATAAACTAATTATAAATTTAAATGTATGATCTTTTCATAACATTACCATATGCATTTTTATAACATCTGACTATCACTTAATATAAAATTGTATTTGCATTACTTTTTGTGATAATAATATTTAATAATATTTATACTTGTAAAGAAAATAATGATTTTTATATCGATAATGAATGTATCATATTCTTTCGGAATATAATTATCGTCACATTTCATTAAGAGTTCCTGTATATTTTAATTATTATATAGATGGCTAATTGCTTTCTTAGAGAATATCTTATATTTTTCTGGATGATTCGTATAAAATGAGTAATAATTTAGAGGAAAGGAGAAACTGATTATCGAAATAAAATCTGTATATACATAAAATACGAGTACACTCATTATATATCGATTTTTCTTATATGAAGAACGTAACACGCGAAAATGGAGAATAAATCACAATATAAAATAAAAATACGTAGAGATTATCGATTGTATCAATTTCTTACATTCCTGAAATTCCCAAACTTCCATCGATAAATTCAAAATTGTGAATTTGATGTATATTTCGATTTTTAAATTGTCCTTAAAAAGAGCTTTCAAGGGAACTCGATTCATGCAGTGATTTACATTAGTAAAATTTCATCTAGGCAACAAATTTAATCTAATATTCTCTTTATGAAAAGTAAAAAGATCGAGGCCTATTAATGGATTGAATTCGTCACGATGAAGAATAATGAAAGAAAATAAATTTGAGATTACAACGACTAAGAGCACATGCTAATATCGTGTTTTCTTTTCAGGTAATGACGATAGACCTCACAGACCACAAGATTATCATAGGCGGTATCGCGGCAAATATACCTGCGACGCATGCGGTAAGGAATACATGTGGAAGCCATCTTTGACGAGGCATAAACGCGAGGATTGCGGTAAAGAGCCGCAATTCACGTGTCCGGTGTGCAATGTGAAGCTTCGGCGCAGCTGCCAACTCAAACAACACTTGATTTACGTTCACAACTGGTTAAACGACCCAATGATAACATAATACGGGTAATAAAGACAAATAAAAAAATGACACTGAATAATTTTTTTACTCCCATCCAGGTTTAACACAACTTGTGCAATACTCCCGCTTGAGATGTTTGAGTGAGATTTTCTCTCAGTTGTATCACTAAAGAATTTCAGAAAATTTACTTTATTATTTAATTTTACTGTCCTTTTATACTGTCCTCAATTTCGGGAATTTACTCTCAGATGGACGCTAAGATGCAAAATAAATGAAAAAACATCTTTTTTTATATTAAAGTTTTAAATTAACTGAATTCGATGTCATGAAAAATAAAAAATTTTTTGCTGTTACCTCGAGTAGTAATTAGATAAAAAAAACTTGCATGATATTTTGTTTTCTTTTTGTGTTTTGTTTTTATTTTATTTATTAAAAAATGTAAATGGCATAGCATCCTACGTAAGAGAAGCTTATAGTTTTGTCGCTCCTCTCAAGCTGAATCTTCGAATCAAGCAAATAAACGAGAACAAACACGAATAAGTAAATATTTTATTTGCTTGGATTGGACCCGACTTAATCATTTATATATATTTATTTTAAAAATAGTGCATGCATCGCGATAATAATTATTTGATGTTCTGTGAAGACTATATGAGATTTTCTTTGCATTTTATAAAATACATCTATTTTTATTTTCGTGAATATAAAGAATGATACAATGCAATGACAGAGAATGTTCTGTCCATGAACTTTTACTAGAAAAAGAATTGCAAAATTACATTCTGAGAGAGATTTTAAATTTATCCTTAGAAAAATCTAATTATTTTACAATGACAAAATGTATTATTTATTAGATGACAAATTTAATCAAATAATTCCTTCATCTCGAAAAAAAGCGCTATATTGAATTTAAACGCTATAAATTAAAACTAAACGATTAAATTAAAAAGAGAGCCTAAATCTCACGAGATTATAATGACTGATTGTGAGAATATATTTTAATGACGTATTTTCTTTTCAGATAATACCAGGCGTAAGAGGTCTGGTAAGAACAAACGATGTCATGGCGTATATACCTGTGACGTATGTGATAAAAAGTACACATGGAGATATTCTCTCATGAGGCACAAACGCGATGATTGCGGTAAGAAATTACAATTCGTTGAGTTTCTTTGAAACTCGGTTCTATTAACTTCGCAAATTTATTTGATGTGCCAATCGAAGTTTCGATATAACCATCAATAGAGGTGACATTTAAAATACATTTCAAACTAAGAGAATAAACCAAGAAAACAAAATTAAACAATTGTGAAATGGCAATATAGGTTCTTATTCTTTATTTCTATTTACCATTTGAATGTCAGATTATTGTGTCGTCATAGTTTGTTATTTCCCAATTGTTTGTGTTTATTTTAAAATAGTGCATAAACTTGAATCTATCGGAGTGAAGAATTTTGTGTTCTGCGAAAATTGTGGGTAAGAAGTGAAATTCTGTTTACCACGACGTTGTTAAAAAAGTTGGTTTCGCTTTATTTTATTTATTTGTTTTTGTATTTGTGTTTCTAAGATGTGCATGTGTATCAAGTTTAATTATTACAAAAATTAATTATGTAGGTGAATTAATGGTGATTAAAAGTATTTTTGGTAAACTATAACAAGATTTTTAATGAGATTTACTGAATCAGAATAAATAACTCTTTGCTCAAATATGCGAAAGTATTGATGCAAAGATTATGTCTAAATACTGTGCAGCTTACATTTTCTTAATTATGTATATTATAAGATTACATAGAATCACAGAAGAGTTCATCTACTGCAGTCTAACTGTCATCAGGAAATCATTATCGCGTTGTATTGATCATACTGTTAATTTTTTTAGGTAGCTTTGAGAACTCTATATCTGAAAACTCAAAATCGCCGATTTGCCGTGGCTGCGGAAAAATTTTTTTATGGGGGGAACATCTGGAAATGCATAAACAAAAGAGTGGATGTGGAATCGAGCGAAAGAATGAATGCATTTACTGTGGTCAAGGGTTCATGTGGAAGATTAATCTTCAGCGACACATCAATGGAATTCATCTGAAATTGCTCAAGACTAAGCCATTATGATATTCAAATTGTAATTTTATTTACTCGGTGGCGCCGAGATATCTCCGAGATCATAATTATATTGTTCTGTATGACACTATAATAGAAAAATATGAATTGTTCGAAAAAAAGAAAAGACGTGGCTATTTTAAACTGCTTAACAAAAATATATATATATATATATTCCTAAATATATTTACAGCATTCGAAAAATAAAATGCCTATATGTAATGAGGCATTCAAGTTAATAATGTCTACTGTTATATTTCATAAAAAATATACTTATATTATTTTTATAAAAATACATATAGACGTGCTAAATATGAGAAAATTCGCGAGTATATTTAAAGAAATCAGTTGAATGCATTCATCCTAAGGCATATTATAAATTTAAATTGACTTGTGGCAGTTCGTCGAATAAGAATTTATATGAAGATGCATGTCTAGTATTGTAAACAATCAGATCAATAAGATGCTCACCGGTTATCATTATTTGAATTGGCAGAATGCAGTAATAATCATGATTGTGTATCATCACTGACATTAAAAATTCCATAATTTTTATCTCTATTAAAAATAAGCGTAATGAATTATTAAAATGTGGCCAAATTGTTGTTTTATATGTAATAATATATTATAATATATTTATAATATTATAATATATTAATGTGATATTCAATTTTTTGATTGTTATGTTTACGATTGTTATACTATCATACAAGTTTATACGTAAATAAAATTTTTATATGCATTTAACACTAATCGCCGTTATATTTGCTATTAATTAACATGCTATTTGAAACTAATGTTAAAAATATCGTTAATTTCTTTCTGATTTAATTTTATATGATAACCGAGATAAAAGCAGCTTAAACAGTAACTTATATAATTATATATTATCGAGTGAAAAATACGTATACTGGCATATGTGCATTTCGCTAATCTATGGCAATATCATTATTGAATATTTATATCATTAAATTATTTATGTAGATTTATATTTATTATTCGCGACTTTATATTTATAGCGATCGATTTATTTAATATAAAATCAGTTTATTATATATATATAAAATCGAAGAAAAAATATTAATATGTAAATGCTATTTCTGACTTTATTTATGTTCATGATGTTTAATTGTTCACAATATCGCGATAACATATTACTAAAATTTTTGTTATACATCAATACTCGTCTACTGTTGGACTAAATAATAAGACTTTAATATTTTATAAGAATATTTTATAAGAATAAGAGTATATGCAACACCGATGTATCAGTATAAAATCGAATTTGATACCTCACGAATAACTGAAAAATGGATCAAAACTAAAATCTTGCTGATGCTGATTTTCTCGAATGAAGTTTTCTAGCATGCACGCGATCAACGTCGAAATCAATTGCCAGTCCGACATAAATAAATTCAAATTGTTGCGTATATGTTTCAGGCCTACATAGGTATTCGCGCTCATCTTTTCTATGCAACACGTGCGGCAAGACATACAAATGGAGAGAATCTTTGAGTCTGCACAAACGAATGGAGTGCGGCATCGAGCCACGCTTTGCCTGCAACATCTGCGGCAGAAAGTTCAAACATAAGCATCACCTTATGAAGCACCACAACTCAATTCACAAATATGTCCAATAATAAATAAAGCTAATGTTTTTGATATTAAAAAAAAATAAATACTTATGATATGTGATTAGTTTTTTTTATATAAAAATATATAATGGACTTCGGAATGGAATTTCAAAGCATACAAAATTTAATTTGGGAACGATCGCATCTTCTGTGTATCTTAAAACGATCTATTTAAGATTCTCTTTAAATTCTTTTTTCAAATGATGATGATTATTAACAATCTGAATTATTACAACTCAACATTTTTAGTTTTTATTTTTTCTTAGAATTTTATAAAGATACATTCTAGATACAGTCTTTAATACGATATTATTTTATTATAAATCTGATATTTTACAATATTTTGATATATATTTGAAATATTAATTATAATACAATAATATTCTTAATACATACGTTATATTATAATAATCTATTATATTATATTATAATGATTTGCTTTAAGAAAATTCTGTAAAATTGCAAATTTTTTAAATTGAGAGCAAAAAGTTTATAATTCTACGACGATCGTTCCTGGATAAAAAAAAAGATGGAAATTTTCTTAAATAAAACAATTAAACTAACAATAAGTCTACGCTCTTTTACTCTCCCCCTTTTCTTCATTGCAGCAATGAATTAAGATATGAAAATTAAAAGAGAGAATTTTTTACTTCCTATTCATCTTATATTTTTATAAATTGTTTACACAAAATAACTCTGATTTTTTAATTTATGAATGATTTTTCAATAATATCTTTAATTCTTTGAGTACAGAATAGCATGATGCTGAGCACTTTGGAATTTTTTCTCACACTAACTCGTAAGCTTAAAAGATCGCATGGCACTGTTATTTATTAAGATATATGCGTTTTCCTCATATTTGTGATATTTTTATTAATAAATACTGATTAATTTTTTGGAAGAATTAGGAAATTCAAAAAGAAAATATTCTGTGCGCATATCTGTAATCACAGTACTCAAAGAGTTAATGTACTATCTAATGTACGTTTCATTTAATTATTATCGTTTAGGATACGTCATTTAGGATCAATGTGATTATCCCGGTTTTTATGTATTTGAAAGAAAACAACATTTGTGTTTAATTTATTATTATTAAACAATATTGCTTATATCAAATCTTCAACATATTGTCTTGAAAATAAATTAACTAAAGAAAAATTAGGAAAAGTATGATTGTTTTTTTTATCATACATTCCGCGAATTGTAAAATTTATGATAAAAATTTTATAAAATAAAAAAGATTAATTAAAAATATATTTTTAAGAACATGAAATACTTTAAATATTGTAATAATCATTTTTTTATCATATCGACTTTCTTTACGAGTTTGTTAGATAAAATATATTTTTTCAAAAATATCAATATATAAATCGTAAAACATTGTACCGTAAAACATTCAGAAAACATGGAAATATTTATTACATTAAATTTATATTTATTAATTTTTAGATTTACTATATATGGTATATTTGGCAATTTCGACAATACTAGTAAAAAATATTTTTACACAATAAAGTTTACATGTATGCTATATTTATTTTTATTTATCCTGAATATATTTTTTTATTAAGATTTCTACATCAATTTACAATTAGCATACCATTTTATCTGCAATATTTTGCAGTTGATGTAGAAAATCTGAATTAAAAAAATAATATTCTATCATAAAATAATCAGAAACAAGTCAATTCCTGCTTATTAGCAATGGGAGTGTTGCTAGCAAACGCGAATTTTAATATTGTCGAATTTATGGTACGCATTGTTTTTTCGTCGCAGAATGTATGAGAGAAATTGATATGATAATTAACTATAGAATGCAAACACGCACTATTTATAATCTGTTTTTCAGATGATCCAATTTCGGGTGATCCATTGACCATAGTGTACCCATGCAAACTTTGCGGCAAGATCTACGCCCGAAAGTCTTCAATGTACACCCATCTACGATTATGCGGCAAGGAGCCCAAATTCAGTTGTGTTCTTTGCGGTAGAAGGTTCAAATACAAGCACAGATTACAGTCACATCTGACGTCGAATGTACACGCTTTACGACCATGATAATAATTTAATTGCAACAGCAATTATTGTTTCAAGAGTGTCTTTTGTATATCGCATTGCGAATGAAACTGTTAACATTAATAAAAATACAGTTCTATTTCGCTAATAAAAGTTATCTTGTACTAATTGTAAATCCCATGATGCTCACACTACGAATTCATAAAAGCATTCCTAGCACAGATCGATCTCGTCATGTTATCATAAAATAAAAGCTTGAAATTATCTTTTTCCATTTTTTCATAATAATTCGGTGAAAACATGTACTGCTTCGGAAAGCATATGTATAATTATATATTCCCCATTCCCTCTGCTTCCTATTTGCATAAAAAGTTAGAATTGTGCAAAATTAATTTGCACGTAAAGAGAATAATTTTTAGTAAAATCTCCCTTCCCTTGTAGCGCTTTAGTATGAATTTTGGAATTACAGAATGCATTAGACGGATTAAATATAAGTTGCAATAACTAGAGCTTTAGCGAAAGATTCGATTGAAGAATGAACGTCCATAATACACGTGCAACTTTCTCAGCTTAATACGCTTTTCAGAGAAAACTCGAATCATAATAAATGTGATTACGATCGTAACATACGGCCCTGCTAATATTATTCCGAGTAAACGCGACATTTGACGAGGGGAAGGGAAGAGTGATTTGGTAGCACAAAAAATAACATTTGACTTTTAATACTAAATACTATGACGATTTTTCTTATTTTTCAGTCTATTTGCGGAAGACATGGGTCTGCTTGCAATGTGGTAAGCGTTACCTATGGCGCGGCTCCCTAAAGAACCATATACGAGTGGAATGCGGCAAAGAGCCGGCCTTCAAGTGTCCCGTCTGCGGCAGGAAGTTCAAGCACAAGCATCGCTGGCAATCACACGCGAAATGCATGCACAGCATTAAATTGTAACGCAAGAAACATTTTGCAAAGATTACATATACATTTATTTAACGATTTAATCGCGTGTACATATTTCGATTTAACTTGGAGGCAAGCTTTTGCGAAAAAACAGCTGTGCGATATTTTTCAGTGAAACACCAGAGAAGAAATACGAAAATGTATCGGCAAACTATATTAAATTAGTATGATTAGTGATTAAGAAAAAAATAGCTTTAAACGAATCTATTTTCTAATAATGAGATCAGCGATTTTTGCAATCCCAATAAATTTTGCAATTAAATTAATAATAGATTTAGCATTTAGGCTTATGTATAAATCAGTATTTGGATTTACAGAATCGATAAAGTATTTTTTGGTTTCGAACTTGTATGTGTGTGTTAATCTTCTAACGCACATAATTCCTAGAGTCCCAAATAAAAAATATTTTATAACGATCTTTGTTGTGAAATCCTAAATTTCAATACGAATAAATGAAATTAAATTCAGAATAATCAGATTGGTTCATTTATGGACAAAATCTAAATTCCATTTAAAATCAATACCTACAGAGGTAACACGGATGTACGTGCGGTAAAACGATAATCTTTCTCAAATTTATATTTTTAATAGTTTTTTCCAATTCGATTCCCCGTGCACATAACAAATTCCTCCAATTTTGTGATTGAGATAATCTTCAATTAATTGATAATCCTCAGTGAGAAGATAATTCTCAACTAATTCATTAAGGAGGTCTCCTCATATAGACGGCCAAAAATCAAGTGTAGTTTGGGAATTTTTTTAAAAAACCTATTGAAGAATTTTATTTCAAATTTTAAGGACACTTTCTTCTCAATCAAAACTAATAAAAAAAATTTTTTTTAAACAGAATATTGTTATAATTAAATAAATATTTATATAATAAAATAAAGCATTTTTCTTTGAAGTCCCCGTTTGTGATGATTCTGGCGTTGATTGTAATTATCTGAAAACAAACAAAAATTTTTCTTTTAGAAATCACTAGTAGCTTCTATTTGAACCTCAATCTACAAGAAAAAATTCATTTTTAACAAAACGGCGGACATAAATAAAGCCACATTTTTCATGGTTTTTTTCAAATCTGCCATTTTGTTAAAAATAAATTTTTTCTTGTAAATTGAGGTTCAAATAGAAGCTACTAGTGAATTCTATAGAAAAAAATTTTGATTTGTCTGTTTGAGACAATTACAATCAACGCCAGAACCATAACAAAATGAAAAATGCTTTATTTTATTATATAAATATTTAATTAATTATAACAATATTGTTTATAAAATTTTGTTTATTAGTTTTGATTGACAAGAAAGTGTCTTTAAAATTTGAAATAAAAATTTTCAATAGGTTTCTTTAAAAAAGTTTCCAAAGTTGCACTTGATTTTTGGCCGTGTATATGAGGAGACCCCTTTAATTCAAATATAATTTTAATCCATTCAGCACACAGTGAGTTGAGCTAATAAACAGTTTTTTTTATTTAAATTAAAATCTGCGTTGTTTTTTTTACCCAGAAACACCGTATATAATCAACAATTTTGCGAAATGAATATGATCTGCTGATTCGCAATGTTTTCGCTCACACCAACTTTTATGTGCAGGACCCAAATTGAACAAGGTTTGGACCATATCTTCCCATGAGTTCAAAAAAATGGATGATTGTTTAAAAGCGAAAACTTCAACGACTCCAAGAAAAGCGAAAGGCTCAACTAAACGTTATAGATGCAATTTATGTGGCAAAAAATACGTCCATTTATCAAGTTTATGGCGTCATAAATTGCAGTGCGGTAACAAGGAACCGCAACACGAATGCATTTTCTGCAAACGAAGATTCTATAGGCTGGACAGACTTAAGAATCACCTGAATATGTATCACAACGACTTACTGTAAAATTCAACTTACGAAAGTGTCAAGAATGAAAAAGATAAAGTTGTAGTCCGATCAAAAAACTTAAATTTAATGTACATGCGAAAGAAGATAAAAAGTTAATATTCATTTATGGAATATGAATATTCCATAAATGAATTTTTTCCATGAATATTTCTTTTAAAGTGATAATATATGAACTTAACACACACACAACATTATCATTCGCATGTACATACATACATATATTTCGATTTAATTTAGAAAGTATAAAGTTTTGCGAGAACTGTGGAATATTTTTCAAAATGGTAAGAAAAGAAATTCTCATTATTATAATTTTATTGACTCGCGTTTATATAATATCTATTATCTCAAGAAAAAG
The DNA here is from genome assembly GCA_011636635.1 of Tetramorium simillimum. Taxonomy (NCBI): domain Eukaryota; kingdom Metazoa; phylum Arthropoda; class Insecta; order Hymenoptera; family Formicidae; genus Tetramorium; species Tetramorium simillimum. The sequence goes on from VBVQ01001102.1 coordinate 40,005, forward strand.
GCAACTTGAATTTATTTTCTACTAATGGAGTTTATATTTTACAATTTGCAATAAATTTTACAATGCAGTTAATATTAAATTTAAGCTAAGCAGGCGTAGAGCAGTATTTGAATTTATAGAGTTATTTTTTATTTCCAATTTGTGTGTGTCTAATATGTTAATTTCTTTATGTGCTTACATAATTTCTCTAACATATTTTTCAGTTAAGTAGTAAATGACTTATTATTGCATATTAATATTTCTTAATATTAATATGCATTGTCATATTGATATTCCTTTTGTTATTAAATACAAATTTATTATTTTCATATGGTTAACTGTATACCTATGCTAAATACTGCAATAC
>VBVQ01001103.1:0-10898 GCA_011636635.1 Tetramorium simillimum
GTGTGTAATCATTGTAAAAATCGTTGCAGCAAAAATTGTACAATTATTTCAAGAAATAGAAAAAAATCTTTTTACTTTTTATTTTTACATAGCTTTGCGTCATTATTTTGTCAATATTTAGAACTTATAATTCGAAGTTATAATTCTAAAATTCTATTTCAGCAAGAGATATGCGTTTTGCAGAATCATCTTAACACAATTATTGCGTCCGTTTCCTATCTGGGAATATAACATTGTTATAAGACACAAAGCAGTATACGTTGCTCCAAAGATAACACAGTATCTGGAGTGAAATTGAAAAAAAAAACAATTCTATTTCTAAAAAAAAAGGATTGCATCTTCAATCTAATTTTTATCTACAATATCATTGCTAACGTAATTATTAATAAATCAATTCATCCGCGAGTCGACGAATAAAGAAGAGCACGTGATCCTCGAGACACCCAGTATCCACGGCGTGATACTTCGGAGGCACACCTGGAACCTGGGCGAATCGCTGATCGCGGAGCGCGGTATCATGCTCACCAGATTCTGACAGTAGTCCGGATAGCAATAGGAGGCCGAGACGCGCCCAGCCAAGGAGCACAGGACGACCGCGGCGACGAGGAAGCCGCTGTGGCCTGGCTCCCGCATTCTTCTGGGTTATTGGCTTCTAGCTTCACCCGAAACGGCGCGCGACGTTCGATCGCGACGGCACGTGTTGGCGACCTCTGACACGCGACGCTGACTCCGGATGTCGTCCGCGGCACCGATTACCATCCCAGTGGCTCCAATTCGCCACGCGGTGTTCCACGCTGAACGACGCAAAATACGACGTCGCGCGATCGCGAAACGGCGTGGACGACGCGGACAACGACACGATCACTTCTGTCGACCGCGGGGTCGCAGAACTGCGCGTCGACTGTCGACCGTCGACGCGAGGAAGGCTCTGCTGGGGATGCCAGGTACTGCTTGCATCGCTTGTCGTCGACAAGTACGGGCTCTACAAGACGGATCATCGATTACTGGGAGTCTTGGCCAGCGAATTGCCCCGTCAAATATATAGTTGTGACTCGAGGAAGGAAAGATACGTGGAACGTCGATGCCTCTTTTATTTTGTGTATTTTTAGCACGCACACATAAGACGGATTATAAAGCGTAGACGGGAACCTAATTGTGAAAGGAAGATAAATTCCTTGACGTTTTGATAAGATAAAGAACAAAAGTGTGTTAAAACGATATCGATCTTCAAACTGCGGAAATTAATCGTGAGATATAATTGGAATAGCGTAAGAGAGAAAGAGATGGAAAGAAAGTATTATTTCTATAAATAATTCTATGAAATAGCGTTCGTTTAAAACAATAAAATTGTTACGATACATTAGAAAATAATATGATTTCTTTGTCCTCTCCAGCGACGTGATTTCATAAACGTTTAAACGGATCTGACAATGAGATACAAGATTTGTAATCTTATCTATGTCGTGAACTATGTCGCTATGAACGCACTTATAATATACTGCAATTTTGAATCATAGCGTTCCTATAAATTATTTAACATAGTTAATCAATTTATGAATAAATTTGACGATTGACAAATTCAATTCATTTACAAAAATCAAAATCATTTACAAAAAAATTTCATATTTTATTATTCTAGCTTTGTTTTCAGAATTAAATATTTATTTTTCCTTTTCTGATTAAAATAGATGAATATTTAATTGACAAAAATGAAAAAATATATTTATACATATATATGTATATTATGTTTATGCATATAGTACTTTTAGAATCTATTAAGTAATTATGTTTAACTCATTGATTAATCATGCAAAGTCAGCAGATGTATCATTAGATATTTAAATTGTAAAAAATTTATTCTAAACATATCTCACTTTGAAAAATTATATTCTATGATGACAATCACATATATATTAATAGTCAAAGGTATGCAATAATAATTCCTAACTCTTGATGTTAATAGCTAAAACTCTTGATGTTAATAGCTAAGTTACTTTCTGATTGTCGTTACAAGGGTTGATATTGAGTTATCCTACATTTTCAATTCATCTACGCTAATTTAGAACAATTCTTCAAGTTGAAGAAATATTTAAGCATTTCAGAAACGAAACTGGCCAATCCCACTTTTTAAATTTTCTTGATTTTATTCAAGATATAAGTATATAGATTTTATAATTTCATCAATTTTTTTCTACTTTTTATTTTATGGAATTGCTCATTTGATTTCTAAGAGATTCATCTGTTTTACATGGCTCGTTTTAGAAGCATAATTGATAATTTAGTAATATTTAACTGTCACTCTATAATATGTATAACAATTAATAAATTTTTATAATGTATAGTCAACGTACGAAAAATAGGTTTTAATATATACTTTTAAATGTCAGTAATGCATAATTTAACATACTTTTAAATTGCATATCGAGAATTGATCTCGATAACAGGTAGATGCGATTAAAAGTTCTTTGCACCCGGTAACATTCTTCGTACGATGTTGGCGAATTTATAATCAGTCCCAGCTCCACGCACCAGATAACTTTGCAGTTTTGCACGATATCTGGATGCAACACACATGAAGGAAGCAACCGTAGAAGAGAAGATCGCGGTATGCACTTCCTCAGTAAAATAGCACAACAAAAATATCAATATATCGTTTATGCCAGTAATAATAAGAATAATAAGCAATATCTGTAAGATTCTTGGTCACTATTGAAGGGAAAAAAAAATAAAAAAAAACTCTGACTTGCCTATTTTTTCATTACGTACGTCATTTCATACGTCAAAATAAAGTCCTCGAAATAATTTTTTTTCTTTTCTTGAAGATGACATATGGTAGAGTTGTCAAAATAAAATGTTATCCAAAAATAATGGCCTTAATGACATTTCTGCCGTGAGAGAGAAAAAGAGACGTAAAACATTTATTTTGAGAGCTGACAACAGATCGCATCTTCCTCGTGACCGCGTTAAAAGACGCAGAGACATTGTTTAACGTGTTAAGCAACTTTGGCCTGCTTATCAGTGAGATCAAAATGTTTCTCCAGATCCTGCCAGCATTTGTAGTAATCATCGTCCAGTTTGTTGCAAATCTTATTGGCCCATTCTGTTACGGCCATGCTATACGAGGTCTCGAACATAAATGCCTGTGTATTGTCAGCGATTCGTTCGGATATCAGCTTGCTGTTGGACGCAGCCTCGAAGCATTGTTTATCGGGACCGTGTGGAGTCATAATGGAATGTAGCGATGCACCTCCCGCAGAAAAACCATCCTCCTTTGCCTCGTAGGAGCCCTTTATTAATCCCATAAATTCGCTCATGCAATTTCCTGAGAATCCGAGAGAAAAATGCCAATTATGTTATATTATATAATAAATTTACATGTACATGTAAAAGTGAAAAAGAGAAAATATGTAAGTTATTGTAAAAGAAATTAGATAAAGAAAAAGATAGACAAATGTATAATAAGCTAATAATATTATTAATTAATAAGAAAAAGTTACTTGCTGGAATTTTATTTCCAATTTTATTAAGTGAGAAACTATATAGTGTGTATACCGACATTTTCTAAAATTTATTTTTTTATAAAAATATAAGGATTAAATTTAGTAACAATTTTAAATCAGACAATTTTTTATAATTTTGATCATTCCAAAAAGATTTCATTATGCACAGAAGATATTATACAGCGAATAAACAAGTAATTTATTCGAATAGTAACGACGTAAATTACATATTTATAGATAATATAAATGTTCAATAATTTAAGCAACAAGTTGCATAAATTATATATTTAAGATAAGAAAGAAATGTAAAACAGCTCATTGTCTCTTTTGAATTAACTAAACTATTTGAATTTCAAAATAAACCGTTACTGAATCTTTAATTGCGTCAACAGTGCAAGTTAATTATGCGAAATGTTCATATCTTGTTAAAAAAAGATACCCAAAAAAAAAAGATTGGAATGTTCACGATACTTGTTTATACAATTCCCACCGATACTGAAATTCTTTATAAATAACAGCTTTGACTTGACTTGATAAATGTCAGATATCGACAAAACATCTAGCGAAACGCACAACTGGCGTTGGCAGATGCTGAATAAATCGTTTATCAACAATGGACCGACTTAATCCATCAACGCTAATCCCCATCGTCGGTGGGATACCATCGACAAGTCGGTATGCGAAACGAGCGCGTGTACGTCACGAGCGATTCGCGATCGCGCAACGAGACGCAGCAGCCGGATCTGCAATGGAAATTACGCGTATTTTGCATATTATCGCTCTCCACGCGCCGCCGACTTATTCATTAACGTGGAGAATGGCCCGCATTGAATACGCCGCTATACTGGTTATCAAATCTCGGAGAAAGCAACGAACGGGTACTCTTACTGGTGTTCAAATGTATTTCGAGATACATACTGCTTGGAGCTTTGTACACGTTGTTGCGCAGTTTCACAGTAGCAAAATTGTATAAACATCAATCCAACGTACAAAGAAAATTTAATCAGCTAGATTATTACATCAATTAAATTCCATTGTTGTAGAAATATTGAAAATACGAAAACTAAAATGGAATTAAGTGCGAAGTGAAAGAATTTAATTAAAGGATCAAGTAAAACGTATAAAATTAATAGAAGTATAAGTAACAGAAAATCTATATTAGAAATCTCTTTCCTCATAAAATTAAAATTAATATCGTAGAGAAGTTATCTTTAGTTATAAATAATCATAGAACTTTATTTCATGAAATACTTACATAGAAAGTAATAAAAAAAATATCTCCAAACAAACACACAATTTTTAGACATTTTTTATGACTATTTTTTATCGATTTCAGAATAATTACGTAATAAGTGTATATATAATTTCTTACATATATGTATAAATGCATATATACACTTTCTATGAATATATCATCAGCAAATGCCGATAACAATAATTCTTTTTTTTTTATTTTTATTACAGGTATTAAGCGACGAGCCATTGTCAATTTTAATAAGATTCCCGATAATGGACATTACTTTTACGGTCGAAAAATACCGCAATGCACTTAGTTCCCAGTCACAATTACTCCGATCAATTCTATAATTTCGCACGTAACTTCTGTATCACGGAATGGACATTGAAGACATCGATAATGGCCGCTTCTTGTGGTTTTCAATTACTTAACTCGCAAGGATGCAACCTCGTTGATGGGCATCGTGCTTACCCGTCTTTCTCTTTGCACGCGATGGACTTTCTCAACAAGAGAGCGCGATAATGCAGCGAAATACGACGAGGACGGTCGCGAACGTCGAACGAAAGTGGCCCGTCCCGTCTCGTCATAATCGATCGGGTTCTGATCGCAGCGACAGGAAATCGGTGAAACGACCTGCCGGAGAAAGAGACATTGTGCGATCGGTCGCCGGGAAAAATTTCGAGTTTTCTCCGAGTCGACTCGGTTGCACAATTTTCAGGAGCGCTCTTCTGGAACGAAGACGCCGCCGTGCCGACGAGTTCGAACCGAGCACTCGCGGCTCGAACTCTTGCCGCGTGTAATCAACCCTACGAGAGACCGGTCATAGAGAAAAAACCCGCAGAATCCGCAATTTCTTAGCGGTATACCGAGTTCAGTAAACGCGTCACGGATCATCGGAGCGGTAGTTCAATCACCAAAATAGCTATTACAACAATAAGCGGTTGCCGAGCAAATCAAAGATCCAGAACGTCTGAAAGAGATCTAAAAGCTCTGAAATGTCAGACGTCCATTAAATACGATATCTAATCTTTAATTTTTATTTCTACACTTTTCGACACATTTTTATAATTCAGAATAATACTTATCAAATTAACATCTCTTTCTCGTTTAATTTAAACAAACTACTGGAATTTATGGCGCGTTTATAATTCAGTAATAATCTTTTAAATTCATTGGCATACACTTTGATTTCTCCTGTATTTAATCGCTTAAGAAAAGTTTACACAGATCAGTTTCATCTGCACATCGGCGCGTATAAGAGTGCAAAAGGTATGTACTTTCTAGGAATATACTTACGATGATAATAAGGGGGTCGGAAAGTGTGCTCCTGTACGGACCATCGGGGTGGAAAGATAACAAAGTCGGCTGCGGCGGTCCCAGGTTTGTTAGTAGGGCACGTCAGCACGGTGAAGATGGAAGGATCCTGTAGAATTAATTAAGCTACTTAATCCCAAAGATAATCATAATATAATCTAAAAAGTCCGGTGCATATATAGAAGAATTGAAAGAATCTTACTTATAAGTACGTCACACATACGTTTGCTACGTTAAAATACAAAAAATCTAAAATATATATTAAAAAGGCTTAAAGAAGAAAAACAGTGATATATACAACTCATTAAAGATAATATTCGTCAACAAGTTTTTCCTTTATATTATATATAGAAAAATTCATTTAAAGCACAAAGTTTCATTGCAATTTGTAGAAATTTCTTTCTAATCTTAATGCGCAGTCAGATGTGATATATATGATGTTTACTCACGCAGTGATCAAAAGAGACGGAATTGATGACCATGAACCTATTGAGATCGTATTTGTACGGTACGTAATTGCCATGCCATGCGACCACGTCAAAGGGACTGTGACCTTGAGTAGCCACAAACAGCTTTCCCTGATATTTGCATGTGATCTCGTAATCAATCTCGCGATCCTCGTACCAAGCCACCGGCGTCTGAAAGTCTCTCGGATTCGCCAAACCGTTCGCACCTACGCGTCAGTCCAAGCTCATTAGCTCGTTTATTAAAGAGATATGAAAATACCGAATTTTCTCAATAGAAGAAACGTAAACTATTCAACGACAGTATAGTGGCATTATTTTTATTATATTATTATATATTATTTTTCAACAGTTTTGTCTTGAAAGTAAAATGCGAAAAGTTTTATCTATCATTAACGTTGACAGAATTCGCAATGCGGACTAATTTTCTCAAATTTTTATAGAAGAAGTGTTGAGCAACTTCCACAATTAATTCTTTGAGTCGATTTACCTATTGGTCCCAATTCGGGCAGCTGGAAATGATTATCGAAGACCTCGAGGATGTAACCTCTCGATGGGCCGAAGACGGTGACGGAGAATCGCATACCTTGCTGAATGACGCATATCTCGTTCGGCTCGCATCGTATCTTGCCGAACTCAGTGGTGATCTGCAGATCACCCAACTGTGGCACTGCAACCGGAATCGAATTTGAAGAAATATTTGATTTGAAGAAGAATATTCTTTTTTTCTTTTGAAAAAAGTCGACGTCGCTTTCCTACTATCACTTACCGATGAGAAAATCGCCATCAGCGTTGTAGAAAGCTCTATCCTTCATGGAAGCGTTGCATAAATACACATGCACCGCAATGCCCTGGCGCATCCTGGGATCGCCGGCACCGCACAAAGTGTGAAGACCCTCGACAAAGTCGACTTCGGGATCTCGTCTAGTCGGGACATCAAAAGTCTTCCATCTTAACTACAACGCGAACGATTATAGCTGCAGAGAAGCTAGTCCTTCCGATAGTTCTCAGATTAAAGTTTTCAGTACAACAGAAGTCTATTTTATTTTTCTTGATGAAGTTAAGAAAACCGTGAGAAGAAAAGAGAAAAAGAGAGATCTCAAAAAATTAAAAAAATTATACGTATATTAATCGTCTAGCTAAATTGTTATTCCTCCGAATCCTTAATTTAATATCGTGAAAATTTACCTGGTTAGGATTTGGATGAGTATCATTCCAATCATTCTTTACGTAAGATTCAGCACCATTGGTTTTCATGAAGGATTTGAATGGGCGATGAACAACGGACGGTTTTATTCGATAAAGCCACGTTCTTTTATTTTGTGCACGCGGAGCTACAAAATGGAAATAATGGCATTTTTTAATAATATAATATAATCTAGTTTTATATTAAAAACAAATTCAAAAAATCAAATTTATCGATTAATTGATTCAGCATCGCATTGAAAGCTCAAGCCAAATGATTTATTACTACAGAATTTGTAGTATCTTAGATATCTTAAGATTTCTTTTATCAAAATTTGATAAGAGACAAATTAACGACTCGAGACAAAGTCTAATCGTACTCGAGCTAATAATAGGTTATCTTTTTCGAAGAAAACGAAACAAAACGAAAAAAAATTTTCCATTTATTTCACTATATATTTATACCCCGATTGACAGATTTGTTTATTTTGAAATTATACTTTTTCAAGTTCTAAATTTAGACTGACTTTCGTTTAACAACTATAAAAATAAGAAGTGTAAGAATCAAAACGTATAATTAAAATACATTTTGATTATAATTATACTGTATATTCTTTAAAATAAATTGGTTCAAGAATGAAAAGATTTTTATTCACCGGTGAACGCTGTGCCCGACAATTGTTCGGCATAAAGACCATATGGACACTTCTGCGGGTTGTTCTGCCCAATGGGTAGCGCTCCTGGACAACGCTCATCCTCGCTGGAGAACTCACAGCCGAATCCCGTAAGATACTAGAAGACATTTCTCGATAGAACAAACACTATCTTGCGATTAAGCTTAATTCGTTTTAGATTTCTATATCACCTTTCTATATCAAAATATTCTTTGCTCCGTCAGGATTTTATACGCTTATTTAAACACGCTTATTTGAAAACGAGAAATATGTTAAATTCTCAATAAAATTATACAAAAAGTTTAGGCTACTCGCGCAACACTATTTAAAAATTAGATTAAATAATTCTCCAGTTGTAATTCCCACGATAAAAAGAGAGAGACTTTCTTTAGTACGCAACAAATAGAAGATATCTTCCGAAAAGAATTGCACTGAATTTTTCGAGTCTGTCAAAATTCTACCTTGAGCTCGTCCTTCATGTCGCCAGCGGTCCTTTCGTCCGGAGATACGGCGTTTCTTTTCCCGATACAAAATACAGAAATTTCCGCAGCACTCCCCCGTTTTATATAAACGTGGTCGTCCTTAGGCGACGCAATGACAACGAGAAATCAGTGTTATACAAAAAACATGTTTATTCACTCCCGGACCAATCAAGCACGACTATCCGCGTAGGCACGGCCACGTAAATAGGCACGGCTGCCTCTGATAACCAGTCGAAGAGCCAGAAATTCCACATCGCGCCGCAGAATTTATCGTCGGGTCTTTCACGGCCGAGACGAGCCCCTCGCAACGACACGAGCCTCATCGTACAATATTACGGAGCCGTGTGAACCGTATTCAAATCAGTCTCTAACACCGCCAAGTGTTTTCCGTGAGCGTGTCTGTTGAATCTTGATTTCGTTATTTCGACATTCTAGCAGTTAAATTATTTATACAAGAATTCTATTTAATAGCAACAGTCTCCTTTAATGTTTTCTTTTATTGTCATGTGTCCGATGTATTTCCATTTCGCACGTAAATTGAAATTGAAATTATTATCGAGTAATTGATACATGCTAATGTTTCTAATAAAATGATAATTTTAACGCGTATATGATTTTTCATTCAATTGCTCCTTTCTCGGTAGATAAGCAATTAATGAATTTCTCGTGTAGTTTTCCTTTTAGATTCCTTCACGATATGTCCATCTGCATACTAATCAGATATTCGATTTCCTCAACATGTTTACTGGAAGCACTGGCTTTGAAATGGATTTATGAGCAGAAAAGGCAAATATATATTAATTACGTGTGATCACACTCTAGATAGATGTTTTGCTGATGACTTAATATCATTTAAAAATTTACAAACTTGACTCGTTTGTTACATTCAATATGGTATCAAAGTACATTTGCGTTTCATGACATTTATATATTATTTATATAATTTGTTTAATTATTTATATAGGATTTAAAAAACAGGGAATAAATTAGAAACACTAGAACATGGGGAAATATATATTTATTCTTAATTCTGCAACTAAATTGCAATAGTAATAGCCGCACCTCTTCAGCCGCAGTCTCTTCATATTATCATATTAACATACCTTATCTTATCTTCATATAAAGCAGGATTTCAGTAATTTTCACATCTTCATTCCGGCAATGTTTGTAGCTTAACAGGAATTCGTTTCGCTTCTCGTCGAAATTGAATAATTTGCTGCTTCTGAAACTAAATATACAGCATCGCGCGCATTTATGCACGATCGTCAGAGGATTCTATACACTTATCTAATAGTTTTCACCTTGACGGCTAGTTATCGATTATCGCGGAGAGTTTGTTGACCGCGAGAAAGTTTTGCGTCACGCCGAACGAGTATGCCTTCTCGCATCTTTGGCGTAATTATAAGCGAGTTTCCATCAATCACGATTGCAGCGAAGACGTCTGTTTGCGCTGCAATCCAGATGAAGCCGCGGTAAAGAAAGCACTTTTAATTCCAGATCGTTAACTGCCGTTGCCGGCAGCTCCGCGATACTTTCTTGTATCTATTTGATAATATAATACATTACAATAATTTTTGTAAGTAAAATTTATATCCGTGTCTTGTGATTTACATTATACGCTAAAACTTATCTTACGTTTTGCGACGTAAAGCGAATTTAATTTATGCTCGCGATGAGTCACAATAATCGGTATAATAGTCCGATATTATATGTAGAATTATATTTGCATTATTTGCCGATATTCGTATTAGAGCTCTAGATTTAAGCTCGCTCGCGGAATGCGCGATTGCAATGCAGAAAATAACACTCGCCATAAACAAGGCATTTGTCATAATTGCGCTCCATATTCTCGAACTTTCACCGTGCGGAGAATCAGTCATTTACTGATGGCACATAATAACAAGTCGATCGCGTTCACTTAGGAAAGCCTTCAGTTTTTTTTTTTTTTTTTTCTTTTGAAAAAAGTCGACGTCGCTTTCCTACTATCACTTACCGATGAGAAAATCGCCATCAGCGTTGTAGAAAGCTCTATCCTTCATGGA
>VBVQ01001103.1:10907-35573 GCA_011636635.1 Tetramorium simillimum
TGAAATATTCCATTAATATACATTTTGTATATTCCCATATGGCATATCTATGGCATCTTTATGGAATGTTCGTTGAATGTCCCATGCCAATTGGGTAATTGTAGCTTTTGCCGTAACTGCAAACAGCTTTGCGACTCCCGGTTGCATTGTAAATAAATCGACAAAGGCGACGGAGCGTGACTCGCAATCTCAGATCAAATAGCAGGGCAAATAGAACAATTCACCAAAGTGTAATGCTATGGGGCAGTAGGACAATTCCTTCGTCAGAGCGATGTTTTCTTCCACGAGACAGAATAAATATAAGCTAATATAAAAAAACATATTTTCACATGCCTCGTCATTTTATTGTATTCATTTGGTATTTACAGTATTTTATTACGTGATATTAATACATAATGCTTATAAATGTTTGGACATTTCAAGTTTTCTACTAATTTGCAACGCAATTAATGACTGTTTACTCATTCCGTGTCTATTTATGGCGTTGGTTTTGTCACCGGTGCTATATTTCACAAAAATTAATTCCAATATATTTAAAACGATGGAAAATTCTACTGTAGCTTGTGCATTGCGCAATACTTATCCGACTGGTTCTTGAATTAACAAAAATCCAAGTGACAGTCTAAGGCATTTTTTATAAGAGTCCGGCTGCGTGTCGGAAGGGGAATGAATTCTCGAAACGTTGACGATGTTAATTCGGAACTGCTCTGACTAGTTTTTCATTCCAGTTATAAAACTTGAAAATGCACAACTGGTGAAAAATTAATATGCTCAATCTAATTTTACAGATGATTTAACAACGCTAGATCTTAGATTTATTGACTTCACGTTCATTAATTCCAAACTAGTAATCGTGACATTTTATCGGATTCTAGTTCAATTAATATTAAAAATGCAAAGTCTTTGCGAAAGAAAAAATTTGATCAATGATAACATCAAGATTAAAACGTTGCAATTGATAGTATATAAATTCATCTTTATACGTTAGATGAACAAATCCTGAATTTTATTTCTTATTATATCAATTTACATTTTACATTTTTAATAATAAAAAGCAATGACTTTGGGCTTTCTTTGCCATATTCAGACTACTATTGTTACTCGATTAATTAGTCATGAGAAAATACTGAAGTAATCCACGTTATTAAAATGAAACGAAAAGAGGAAATGGTCTACGTTGAAAGACTAGCTTTCTTCAAGATAGTATACAAAATCACTTAATCTCACGATGAATCATTCGGAAGTATTATTCACAACAAGTTGTGCTGGTAATTTTGCGAATTATGAGCCTCTATTCATAAAGTTATGAATAGAGCCCGCGATCGCGGAACCCGCGATTGCACGACGCGATACTCGCAGGTAGCACCTGAAAGAAGAAATGCAACCCAGCACCAACAGCAGGGAATCGTTCTTTACAGTTAGGTGCAGTACAGGCAAGAAATCCTTCTTTTGGTGGGAGATGATAAAGTCGAAGAGCGGTGCCACCTTGCGGCGGCGACGACTTCTCTCTTCCATCTCCCTGTTCGAGAGGAGACTTCCTTTTGCATCTCGGGAGAGAGAACTAACGGGGAATGCACAGATGCACACCAGAAGAAAAAGAACTCGATCCCGTGCACGCTTTCTAGGTCGCGCTTACTTTTCAAGGAGGCGCGCGTCGTCTTCTCATCGAACTAATAAGAAGCGACCGAAGATGAATGCTAATTTTTATGCCGATAACCGCGCTATAGTTCGATGAAGACACTACGACTTTGTCCAAATCAAAATTTGACGATTCGAACTGGAATCAAGATTCGTTGAACAAGCAGAAACAAAAAGATCATTTAACGAAGCGAATATTTACATTAATTCTCGTTTAGTATTTAAAAATTAATAAATGAGAAACACACGTCTTAAGTTTCCCACAGAAATTTCTACAGAATAATCTACAATCCGACAGAGGTTCACGAAGATAAAATAAAATGAGAAATTCATAGAAGGCATATAGAAACAGTTCCTCAAACATTATTATTCAAAAATTATACCGAGATAATAATATAATAAATATAACAAATATTTATAATAAAAAAATCTGTAAAAGAGGACCAGTTAACGTCGGAAAATAAATCGGAACTCGGCGGAAAAAGCCGCAGGATTCGACGCAGTCGGGAGTAGGACAACCGCGAGGAAAGGTAAAAGGACGAGATCCGAGAGAGGTCTTCTCCGGTGGACGGCCGTATCCCTACCTCGAATGTCGTGGCGAGAGCAGGTGAGCTCTCGACGATCTGCTCGAGAGCGGCGAGAGAGTCCCGGTCTGCCGCCTCCTGCGCTCGCACCGGTGGCACGCACCGGCCCCCCGAGAGAGAGAGACTCGCGCGAGTTCGTTGGCCGACCGTCACCCGCACGCCCGTTTTTCCCGATCGCTCTCGCGTTTGTGCTGTTCTCCATCTGGGCGGCCGGCGGATTCTGGAAGCCGGACTCGGAAAAGGGCACCCCCGAATGGCGCGGGTGCGGCACGAGTTCTCGCCTCGTTCCCTTCTCTTCCCGTCGACCGTGCGAGAACTACGCGCGGGCACCGCGGGTTCCAGTCGAGAAATCGACCCGCGTCACCCAGCCTGCCGGCAGGTGCTAACTCGCGCGTGACTCCGGTGTTAGCTCGCAGTCATAGTCGCGCGCCCGCTCGCGCTGACCGGACGTTTTCGCCGAGCTGGCGAACAGTCAGTGGAAAAGTCACGGCTGCGCGTGATTGTAAAAAAAAAAACAGAGGGAAGACTCCGAGGGATATTCTGCTGCTTTAGAGCTACTTGGAGCTACTGAAAGAAATAACTGGAAGAGATTATACCCGGAGATTTGTTCGAAACTGGAGACCTTTTTCGTGGACCAGACTTGACATTTGAATCTGCGGATCCCGTTTTCCAGAGTGCAAAGATAACCAACCAGTAGTGATCATAAACACCTGGAAAAGTTTTGGATATTCTTTGGAGGAATCAGTTTTGATATTTGTGACATTTTGGAAAATCCTGGATATTTGCTTACGCGAAGAAGCAGTCATATGCTTGGAAAAAATTAGACATCGTGGAGGGGGGGAGACTAGTTTTAAAATCTGAATCTTTTACTCGAAATTTAAGGAAGGTCAAGAGTGGCTGAAGTCCACCTCGCTTAGGCAGTTTCTGACGACAATTTTTGAAGAATTTGAAATTCCTGTGGACTCGTCCGGAGTGCGAGGAAGATCAGCCGTTCAACCGACGCGGAGCGGAAGTACCGTTGTCTCTGGTCGTACTGGAGACTCGCGGATGAACGGCCTTGACGGCGCGAGCCTCGGCGACTCTCGGCTGGTCCGAACTAGGACAGCGAAGCGTGGATGCTCCGATAGATGGACAGGAAGATCGAGCGAAATCCTCGTCCTCTTCTAGAACGGAGAGAACTTCCCTGAACCGACGACCGGGCGACCCGAGGGATTTTTGGTTTTACGGCGTTACGCGGCAGCAACGAAATCCGGTTTTGCATGGGTGTATATGTAAGTGAACCGTAATCCACAAGTACCGTAATGTCGCGGGTAACTACTCCTGCGTTCCCGAGAGGCGACTCTTTAGCGCTGTTGAACTCTCCTTACAGATACGTGACTTCGAGATAACGCGTGCTACGTGTTTAGATTTGCGTTTTAAACAGTTGAAAATATTAGGCTGAAACAAAGGGAGAGTTTCGCATAAAATAATATTCTTCTTTACCCTAAATGTGCATCGTTTGAAATTCGATTGACAAATTTAAAAAACAATTTGTACTTCGGAACTCGAGGGTCGACTCTACGCTGACATCGAATCGCCTTTCGACGATGACTTGAAAGTTAGTAAAATCGCCTGGCTGTAACGGAGAACCGCGGTTTCTATCGTACGATCCGGTTTTGCGTGCAAATCTAATAGCTGCTACTTTTCACTCGTAATGAGCGGCGCAAACGTTCATGCGTGTAATGGGAGAATACACACTTACGTGCGTGTTTCCGCGTCGACGAACGAGGTAAAAGATTTGTAGTATTGATATCCGAAATATTTATTGCCCGTACGACTGGTGGATTCTTCTCGGGTATTAATTTAATCCAGCATCATTGACACACTTATTCTCTCGTAAATTCAGCGCAACATATGGCGGTCTCAAGTTTTATTAGGATAAAAGACGCAAAATGGTTGATTCAAAGTATCACATTCAAACAATTATAGGTTTAACGCGAAACATACGGCGATAGAAATGTACAAGATGTAAAATGGACATCGCGCATGTTTTCTATAAATTCATCGATCGTTAAATGTGAAATATTCTTCGACAGTTCGGATATTTTGCTACATTTGCCGATATAGATAACACAGACTTCGTTGGCGATTTCGTTACGGTTACGCTCGATCGATTGGCACCGTATCATTCGTCCGTGAATGAATCGGACTCACAGTATCGCAAATCGCATTTTACAGAGTTGACCTTGCGCGGGTCAGTTCCATGCATGAGTCTCGGATCTCTCTTGTGAGTCACCTTGAACATCAACCGTCCGCGCGAATGCACTTGCGAAGATAAGAGAGATATTACGATGCAGTTCATGGCCGATAACGAGCACGAGGTTAAAGCGATATTAAAGCGCGTTATCTCTAACAATGGGAGCATTGCGATGTCAAGTCGCGACATAAAAACATCGCAGCACAGAAAACGTGACACGAAGAATTGATTTCTTAAATGAATAATTCCAAAAATCAATTATGTCTAAGCTTTCTTATTTTATATGAATTTTCACTTCTTTTATTATTTTTTTATTTTTGCGTCTTGCTTTTAATTTCTCTAGGAGAAAGTAATGGTTGATTAATTTAATCGTTTTATTAAATTGTATTTTTAAAATTATACCTCTTTAAATATCTTCAAGTTACTTCAGATAATTTATTTTCAACAATTTATCTGATTTTAATAGTAAGAATGGTGATAGCTGAAATCTACATTAAATCTATTTTCAAGTGAAATTAGAAGAAGGAAGTTTTTGTCGACTTTCTCGAGACCGATACATTTGACTTGATGCGTGTCTAAAATCACCGATCCGACAATGAAGATGTAGCGACTATAAATCCGTGGCTTTCTAATGTTCGCCTACACGAATTCGCTTATTTTGATTGACGGTAAAACTGTCTGAACTAGCGGGGGGAAGCTGCTTAGTCGGAAGCAAGATGCGCCAAACGTTACTCGTAATTACGATGGGCAATGAACCGATTATTAGAACAATACGTCAGCAGTGATTCGACGTCAAGGAAGTCCTCGCGCGATCGCACACCAATGCGATGAGTTCATTGCCACAATTACCCGACACTTCGTTAAAGGCTAAAGACTTCGCTTGCAAAATTAAAAATGCACTGCTATCTCGCTTCGTTTGCACTCCGAATTCTATTAAATAAAAGTCCGCCTGGAACCGTATGAATACATTTTCTTCTTTTTCGCTTTTCGGCCTTCACCCGGTTGAGCGGAAAGCGTGTCGTTGGCGCGTATCGCAACGGGATACACGTCACAGGGAAAGGATTCGCGTGGACGGGCATTTTTTCCGGGGTGGTGCCCATCACGGGCCAGCGACATCGCGCTGTCGCGGCTATCTGTCATTCCTTTCCGTCACGATGCATTTTCATACCTTCATAAAGATCCGCGATACCACCCACGCTCACGCAACCCTCTGATCGAGAAGTCAATAAGAATGCGGCAGACTGTGAAATCGCAGTTTACATTTTCCCCTGTCAATTTTGACGAGATCGAAATAAAAAAATGTTTCTCCGAGGTACAAAAAAAATCTAGATTAGACGAAAAAGATTGTCGAAGAAGAGAGAAATTTGACGAATTTAATGGGCGATTGGTAAATAGCGATCGTGAGAGATCGATCGATCCGTATTTATACACGAGGACGGTGCGGCGAGAGATCTCGCGGCGCGAATTTCTCCTCTCGACCGGCACGGAAATTAGAATACGTGTGGCACAACGTCGTCTAAATCACTTAAAGCATCTAAACCACTTTCCTACGTGGCCAAGCGACACGAGATTTGTCACTTTTATCGCTCTCCGTAAAGACCAGATCTTTTCCTCTTACGCGATCGCGCGCGCTCTTCTTTCGCTTCCTTCTTTCATCACGCGACCCAATTACGCCACAGGCCAAGCACATCGCATGCGAATTTGCATAACAACATCGGTACGACGTACGAGTGTATTTCCGCAACGCTAAGATGCTCGGTAGAGCAAGAACTAATCTCTTGGTCACTCACCCATTTTTCTCTGCTTAATATTCCTTCGAAATATTTCGGTATTTCCAACTTTATTATAATTTCACATAAATTATATTATAAATACCGCTTTAATTGTAATGCTAATGTTGATTAATTAATGATAATTGATCAAACAGTAATAATTTTATTTAGCTAAGTAGCTAAATAAAATTTTATATTTAATAACGTATAACATATTTAATACTCTTAATTGATGCTGCTTCTATTTCTGGATAGAATGATAAAATTAGTGTTATTTAATTGTTTCGCACGGAAAAAATATTCCAAGATGTGTTCTAGAAAAGAATTCATTTAATCGAGTGCATCTCGTCGAGTTAATCGGAATATGGAATCTTGCGCTATATCGACACGCGGTTTCACCTCGATGAAACGAGAGCGACTGGGAAGCGACGGTGCGCAATTTCCACGCATACGTGGAATTACGCGGAAAGGGAGTTACGGTAGCTTACGGTATAGTCTAATCAGCGTGTCAGCGGGTTACCGGTCTAAGAAAATGTAAAATGACCCGGTTTCTGACGTATTAAAGTTGCCCCGCCTGAGGTCCTGCAAAAACTTGCGACGTATCATGTTTCGGACCATGTAAGTCTAATTTGCTTTTCCTCCGTCGATGGAGCGAGCGATAAGATGTCGACGTCTACCATTTTCCGCAAATCGTTATAATCTTATTTTTAGTCGCGTTGAAATATATTAACGCGGAACATATTTTAGCAATATTATGCAAAGCCGCAAATTAATTACGCTTTCCTTTCACAATCTCCCTATCTCTTCATTTAAATCATAAAACATCAATCATTGTTAAATTAATTTGTTTTACATTAAAACTTAGATAATAGATAAAATCAGGAATTGATGACATAGATATTTTATAAGCTCATTACAAATGAATTTATTACATATAAAAATGATTTAATTGTTTCTGTGATTAAGCAAAGATAAACAATGATACTTTATACTTCTCACTTCTCCCACTTTTGTCATTCAGATCCTAAATCTCTATTACTTATTCTGTACTCGTTCTCTAAAGAAAGAATTTAATTCCTTCTCCTGACCTTCACAAAATTATACAGAAGAGTTAATCGCAACCTGCGCATTTCCACTTTCCTCCTCTCATTACGAACCGCTTACATACGCAAGGTTACATATCTAAATAATTGCAACCTCCCGTAACAATAGTAACGTTCTTGCGACGTTCGCCGAATCATCGGCATTTTCCTCCATCTCTCACGGAGCGAACTTTTCCGGTGAACGAGGTCGAGCCCAGACTTTTGCGCAACCGTCGTAGGTAATCGCTATTAAGCAACGGGGATTATCGCAAATCCGCGGACATAGCGTTCGACAAGTGCAATCGATTGCGGTACATCGAGGAAATTCTAGCTAGAGAGATAAAGGAGAATGGGAGAGAAGTGAGGGAAAAGGAGAAAGAGAGAAAGGTTCAGGTGCTTTTATTACTCGCTCAATAAGGAAGAGGCGATAGCTTCCGTGACAGGTTCTACGTCCAGGATCGGGATCATTCCGATCTAATGGATCTACCGATAAACGCTGATCACCAGCGAACGGTTCTAATCGATCTCCATTTGTCTCGGCATGCAGCAGGAAACTGGCAAGCCTCTTCCTCCTAATGTCACCCCGAAGATGGCCAGGGATCGCGCTGGGTCGGACTACTCAGGCCACATGAGCGACACCACCACGTGCAGCTGCGTCGCGAGCTCCATCGACAAGGTAAGAGTGGACTTCACGCACTCAAATATTTATATCACAATTAGACATCATGTCAGGGAAGAATTTATGCAAAGCACAGAACTTCTAAACTAACATTTTAAAAAAGACGTCATAAATTTCCTCGATTATTCGATAATTTTTACTTCTTTTTCTTAAAGTATTAAGGCAGGATTTATTTCTGGACTGTATAAACGAGATCTGAGAGACTTTTTGTTTTGACAATTTTATTTATTTCTGCACAATTTATAAAATATATCGATATCGTAACATTAAGTTATCTAACAAAATCTTAATCGGCAAGAAACACTTCTTGCTAAAGTTTGAAAGGACATCGAGAGGCAATTCTCGTTCTTTCTCTTCCTGCGTAACTTTGAATGCTAAAGACGTCACTGAAACTCGTTGCAGTGCTCGTTACGCGGCTGCAGCATGTTCCAAGAGCCGTTCTTTCTGCATCCGCCGGGCTCCCGGCCGCGGGACGGTATCTACATAAATCCCATGAGCGCGTACATCGGCGAGCCGCCCAAGCCCAAGGACACGGCCGAGTCCTTCTACCTGCACAGCCCGCACGATCTCGTCTACACCAGGATCACGCGGCTGTTCAGCGACGCCGAGAAGCCGCGGAACGGCGTCGCGGCGGAGCAGCGCCATATGCCGGAGAGGAAAGACGAGACTCTGACTGGTAAGTAGCACGTCCCAGATACTTCATCGCTACATTATAACGCGCTTTACACACGGTGTCCAGAAAGTATCCCGCCGCTAATCGTCGAAAGTGAAGGGACTTTAACCGAGTAGCGATTATATTCGAATTCACGACGTTCAATGTCAAATCGGATTTACAACGTTAATTCGTAGACGAAATAAATGGTGAATCGATTCTTAGGATCTGAGTTCAAAGCTTAGCTGTTTAAAGTATTACGAGTTATTACGAGAGTTCAAAGATGTTGGAAAGATTTAAGAAAAAATTCTGTCGATTGAATTATTTGCGGCTGACAGTGAGATCAATCAAAACAATAATTCTCGGACACCCTATCTATTCTCTCGCTTCTCGACAACCACGGTGGCTCCAGGGCGACCTCGATTCGCATCCGATGTTCGGTATCGTCGGCCTTTCCGTCTCTCTTTCGCTCTTCTCAACATATTTACAAAGTCTCAAAGATCGAGAAAATGGAACCATGTATCTTCATTTCTTCATATCGAGTCCTAAGAGATTAGAGTATGTAGTTTCTTCGATAAATTAATTAATGATTAAATAAAAATTACACACGTAATAAGTCGACATCGTGGACCAGATTTAAAAGAATTTAAATCTTAATTGCCCTTCTTATTCATTTTACTTTTGCAAGCGATAAGTCTGATCGTTCGTTTCGCGACTATGTACGTCACTAGTGCATGATAGAACGTTGCAAGGTTGATCACGAAGAAAGAGAGATACTTGAGTAATTGTCAGGGAACGAAAAAAGCCGCACACAACGCGCACGCTCTGCGAAACCGGGTTAAAGACTCGCGCGCGATTTACCGCGGATACCGTTAAAGCCGTTGCTGTGCAGTGGCTCTTAATAAGTAAGAGCAATAAAAACTGCGATCGATGGCTCGAGCGAGTTCCGGCGAAACGGGTAAAAGCCGCCCGATCCAGCAGCAGAATAAAAGAAAGAATTTTAAATTATATGAAAATATGACTCTCGATCGCTATGGAGATCGTAAGTTTCTAAGCGGTCGGCAACTTTCGTGAGTTTGAGCTTAGCTAAGGTAGATTCTGGAAACCTTCTCGAGCGTGATGTTTTCTCGTGGAAGGCAGTTTTCTCGTGTGCAATACGTAATATTCCGAGCGGGGCTTTGGCTTTCAGTGAAAGTGGACGTGCACATCAACAACGGCGGATTCGTCGGCCGGCAGCACAACGGCAACGGACATGCGGCACGTTCCGAGAACGCGAGGGAGTCCTCGGATCATGCTTACGAGCAGATCTGCGTGAGGCAGGAGGAAACGAGCAGCGTGAGCTCGTCATCGCGTAAAAAGCCGGACAATGCGTCCGACAGCAGGTAACGATTCGAGCAAATTCACCGTGAACGAGATCAAGCAGATTTAGTTCAAAACATCTGTGATCTCCTAAAATTAAAAGAATTAAATTATATTTTTTCAATTATATATAAAAAATCAATTTTTCCAAGATTAAAAAATTTTTTTTAAGTTTTCAACTTGATAAAAAAGAAGATGCGTTACAGAACATAGAATCGTGTAAAAATAATATAAAAGTAATAGTACACAAGAAACTTTTCAGAAAAGATACGGTTAGTGTGTATATTATCGTACGTTTTGTTTTATAAAAATTTGTCTGGCGAGACAAATGTCTTTGTTTAACTCGAATGGATGTTATGGAAGTCGTTCTCGCGATATTATGAATCATACGTCAAGCTTACGAAAAGAAATTTTTGATGAGCGCAGCACAACAAAATATCAGACACTATAAAAACGACCACGAAGGTAAGCAATATCGATATCAACAGGTGTGTAACCTTATTACATCGAAATTGTCTTCATCGTTAAGAAATGATCGTTCGGAGAACAGCGTGGTATCGCTATTTTTCTCGCCCGTCATTTATCTCGCAGATAAGCGAGCGAGTGTCAGGTACTTTAATCGCGGGTAGATTAAATTTAATTCCCGATTCGTGGATCCGCGAAACATATCGATAGACTGCCTCTGACGTTTCAGTCGTTCTCGAAAAACCGACAGGCGATACAGCCGATCCAGCAGCGCCAGCGAGTCGTCGAACATGAGCAGCGAGGTCCACGGTCTCTCCTCGACGACGTCCACTCCGTCCTTATCGCGGCATAGCAGCAGCGAGCGCATCGGCAAGCCGGGGACCAAGACAAACGCGGAAGCACCACACGGTACGTCGAAAGTAGTGCCGGAAATATCGGCAAGACAACCACCAGTGTTTGTGATGAAAGAATCGTATGCACAAAGTAGCGCGTATGCACAAATTATGTACCGTAACGAATCATTATTAATGACTTGAAATAATTAGTGAAATATCTTTCCAACTTTCACGTGTGATCTATTGGATAATAAGTATATAAAATAAGTCATTACATAAGAAGAAAAGAAATTGTTTTCAACGAGAGGGAATAAAAAAATCGAAATAAATATGTTACTCATAAAGACAATTATGCGAGACAGAAAACAAAGAACGGTGCGTTCGTTTACTACTACATTACTACTACGTTCAACGATTGTGAATGCGTCCATATCCAATGAATAATGGAGTTGGAAACAGCTTGTCTTTATCCGTCATCAAGTTAACACGACGCAAATCAACGCTGACAATTTTCCGCAAAAAGTGACAGGGCATTATGGGCCACCCTGCGGAGTCGCGGATAAATACGATGACGAGAACAGCCGCGATTGACTGATATGCGATTCTGTTTCGGTTCGCAGAGAGGAAGGACTCGTCCGGCGCGCAGGTGGAAAGTGAAAAGGAGATCCGTACAAATGGCAACGGCGGACCTAGGTAAGTAGGGCGAATCGATACCGGATCGAGACTTAAGCTAAAGCCGCTCCAATCAAAGAAGGAAGAAAGCTCGATCGAAAGTCGATCGAACGGCGGAGCTACTCGTTACTTGGCGCGATTCGATTCGCCTCTTTCCTTTTCACCATTGACTCCGCTGTCCGTTTTCCTTTGGAGATATCATGCGGATTGGAACGTGCCGTGTCGTAAAGGTGAAGGATGGCCATTTTCTTGCTGGCAATCGTGTCTCCGGCTATTAAAGTTTACCGGTAAAATGAACGTGAATAATTGCAACGGCAATCCGAATCGTACGTTCTGTTCAGACGAGCGACTGTTAAGTCGGATTAGGATTAATCTCAGACATACAGTGAACTTGGATAAAAAGACTTTTTAAAAATCCATGAATGAAAGAATTACTTTCGAAACAAGATATTTATCTGCGTCTGCACACCTCCATCAATTTTATTACCTATAACTGCTTAACTTTCCACATACCCTCGCTCGTTTTCATCTACTACACATTGTTTGCAATTAGGTGCACGTGTCTATTATTATGATTGTTCTCTGTGATTGCTACTTTCACCTGTTCGTAAAATTGACAAACGTTATCTAATCCCTTAATTATTTAATAGACACAATTTTATTACTATTATTTATTTTTATCAGTCGCTACAATCGATTGCTACAATTAGCAATTTACTTTCACTCATTTCTATTTGGAATGATAAAACTTATGTTCACCAATTTTCTGCAAGTTTTCTTGTGAAAAAGATTATTTACTTTTACTTACACATGAAACCAATGAAAATGTTTGTGTCATTAAATTTATCATTCGCGCTCAAACAGTGACCATTTTTAATTAATATTTTATTGATATTAACAATAATTCTTTACGCTATCAGTATTTTTCGAATATGTTGCTTACATGATTGACATTTTTACGTCCGTCACATTGGAAACAAGATTTTTATTCTCTAGTCTCTTGAAACCACCGCCACCGCCGCCGCCACCGCCGCCGGACGACGACGTAGTGGTCGTCCTGGTGAACGCAAAGTCGAACGCGGACGCAGGCGCCGACAAGAAAGATGCGCGAGGAAACAGCCAAGACGGAAGGGCCGAGTCCTTCGGTGAGAAATTGCGTTTGACGCCCATTTCCTCCCCGATGTTTTCTTATTCCCTTGCGAAATTGCCGCGAGCGTGAAAGTTGCAGCTCGACTTTGAGCAGAAATGTGCGTGCACGCACATTCACCTGACATTTTCAACGCGCGTTCTCTACAAAAAAAAAAAGAATGCATTCACTCCGAATCGGGTGTGTTTCTCCTTATCTGCAATTTCAGCTTCAAAAGATCCGAGGGAAAGAAAGAAACGCGCGTATACGTGCTATGTAAACGCAATCATTGAAATCATTATGTCTTTGTACTACTCCACGTGAAGACACGAGAGGACATCCCCCTAATAAGTATAATAACTGTAATTTCACGTTATTCACAACAATCGCGAAAAGAGATCGCGTCGCGCTTGAACGGTTTTATGGCCGGTCGATGTTTTACGACTACCGGTCAACGCGCGAAGACCGTTGTACTCTCAATTACTTCCTCGACAAAATTTTACTTAACGAATCGATCCTACTTAATGGCGTTGGTTGCGGAATCTCTCTCACCAGATTCGGAATTTGTCTTCGACATTTAACGCTTCCCTGACTTAATTATCTCCGCTATAATTGGTTGAATTTTGTCGGAGCGCAGGATCAAGTCTGAATTCGTTGGACTAGCAGGAAATGCGATAACTCCGTTATATATATATACAATTCGTTGTTGCCGTATTTTCATCGCCGCCGGTAATTGCCACGACGGCCGTGTTACGCTCGTGCGAATTACGCTTACATTTTCGGGGCGCGTGCCTCCCCGATTCTTCGATACGAGCGTGAAGGCAATTAGCTGAATCGACTGTGACGACCGGCAATTAACAGTTAAAATCGGGCAAAAATTAATTCGGGCAGATATTAATCAGCGGCATTTTACCATCAGCGCGCGCGGGTTTAATTAGGCCGGCTCGGCTCGGCTCGCGGGCGCGGGCGCGGGCGCCAGGCGAAGGGGAGGCGCGCGGGAGGGCTCCCCGTCGCGTCGCGATCTCGATTTGGGCTGCACGCGTATATACTTCGGCCTTTAATTAAACTGTTAGCGGATCATGCTCAGCGGAGGTGGCCTCACTTACTAGACCATGGCGCTCACCGGGCATATAATATACTTACCTAGATTTCACTTGCCCCTCGGTAACGACCGTCATCCAATGCTTCGAGGATATAACGAGCAGCCCTCTCCTCTCTGCTTTACCTCTTTTACGTTACTCCACCTTCTCTCTATCTCCCCCGTCTATCTCTCCGTTTCTCTCTCTCTCTCTCTCTTTCTCTCTCTCTTTCTCTAACGCTGCTGGTCGGTCTCGGAACAGCGACCAACAAGTCCGACGCATCATCCTCCGGCGAGCATCCGCAACAGCCGGAAGTGCCGGCTCCCGCCAGTGCGCCGGCGGACGCGGACGAAATTAAAGCGAGCCAGGCATCCCACCTGGTAAACAGGCACATGGTGCTACCGTTTATACCGCCAAAGTTCGCCAACGCGGACTCCAACACCCTGCTCAAGCCGTCCGAGTACCTGAAGAGCATCTGCAAGGTGTCATCTAAGAACAGCCTGTCGAAGGCGAGGTCAGTGATCCTTCTCCTTTTACATACAACGGTGTCTACTTCTATCTGTTTCGTGATCTCTCGCGTGCACGGTATATCGTGATATTGTTGAAGTGGCAAACATTCTTCTCTCCTCGTTCGTTTATTTTAATTCAATCAGTCGCAAATTAAAGATTCAAATTTTCAAGTTACATAAGCAGTGCGCTTCGGTGTTTATTCGGATATCTGGAATACAAGCGAGCGAGTAACGAGAGATAAGAATTGTGTGCTTCATCTACTTAGATTACTTAGAAAGTGGTGATTTAAAGTCTACTCGAAGTGTTTCGTTTATAGTGTTTGTACGATGTACTTAAACTGCACTCCGCGCACTATTTTACAGCGTGTTATATGCAATTTGAGTAACGAAAAGTGTTAGATGTTTACCAAACTACCTGTTACTTATCTATGATTTATCAATTCAATATTCGCACATGTGAAATAATATCGACAATCACTTTCGTAATGATCGCTAAAATTTGCTTTACGGCTGATATAACAGGTGCCGCCAGTTAAAGCCTTTCAGCTAAGCAAAGAAGTGTAAATTCACGTATGCATTTGACTTTCTGATTATACGTGCAGAAATGTAAGAAATCATTTTAACGTGATTGACGTTTTTCTTTCAAAGCAATACTTTTTTACTCATGAAAGAGCATTTTCCTTCGAAATACTTCAGATTTGACAAAAATTTTTCTTGAAGGGAAATAAATACATTTATAAAATGTTAAAAATCTTTTAATACACTTGTCTACAAATTTACAAATTTAAGGCATTTAAAATACATGTTTATTACACGTATAACGCTAAACGAAACAAATGATTCTCTGATAGGCAAAACAAATCCTATTCAAATAAACAAATTTATCTTCGAGCAGCGCCATTATCAAATTTTCTGCTCGCGTGACAATGCGAAAATCGCGGCTCGCAGGTCAGTGGACAACTTGGACATCCAGAGCCGCAATACGGAGCAGGGTGAGGAAGAAGAGGCGGACGAGGAAGAGGGGGCGCGAAGGAGCAACGAGGAGACCAAGGGGTCTCCTACGGGCCCCCCGCCGCCGCCCCTGTCTCCCTTGCAGCAACGAGCACGGGGGGGAGGTCAGGCCGCGGGTAACGCCGGCGCCGGCAACGAGACCGAGAGCTCCAAGTGCTCCCCGCAGCAGCCCTTGGCCACGATCAGCATCCAGGATCTCACGAGTATCCAGCTACGGCGGACTGGCACGAAGATGAACGCCACCAAGACATTCTCCGCTCCGCCTCCTCGCAGCGTGTCCATGACTAACGGTAAGTTAGCCCGCGACACACATGCACGTATAATTTAACGCTTTTGTGCGAACTCGAGCGCAAGGATTTAGAGTTCAACCTTATCCGAAGAGTTCAGTTTGTCACTATTCTACATTAGCGACTGTACATTGTTTATTCGCAGATCATTTCGTTTGTTGCGCATGCAAATTTATACGATTACATCATCTTGCTGTAAAGTCATAGTTTGAATTGAAAAGTCACGGACAAATTCAAATAAAACTGTATCGATCTCTCAGTCTCAGAGCCATTCTTCGTGCAAAAGACGGACCTAATCGCCGAACTGAAGCGCACGAAGGATATACCCGGTATCAAGAAGCTAAAGGTGGAGAGGGCGCAGGTCGAGAAGACTCAGGAGCAGAACCTCATGACGGAAATTAGCAAAGCATTTAGCGTTACGAATTTCGTTGATCAAGTAAGAGCATTTTATTTGTCATTCTTCTTAAAAAGTAAGGAAAACCACGGCCAATTGTCATAACTTATAAATATTGATTTTAGTAATAAATAGATATTTTTAATTTACAGTATTTTAAAATTATAATACATCTACACGTCTCGTAGATATTCAAAAATATATGTATATTAGTCTTGAATATGTCATTGCACAAAAGTTAATTAATTTTTAAGAAAGCTATAAAGATATGACAATATACATAAGGACAATTAACATACGTAAATTGTCACATTTGCAAATACAAAATTTGCCTCTACGTAGTTCGATCGTTTGACGCATTTTTTAAAAATAACTTTAAATACAGTACTTAAGTTAACACGTAAAAGTACTTCAACATATTTAAAGGTATTTAAGAAAGGATATTATATGACCAATTTACGTAACGGCAACTATGTTCTATATTTGCTGCCAACTTGCTGAATTGCGCCGTACATATTTTTGTTCGATTTGCTCGCCTGTTTGCTGTTATATTAGTAAATTTGCGTTGTTTTTGGCATCAATTTGGCTTTCATTTTATAAACAGCAAGTTTTGAAAGTAAATAAAACACAAATCTTATAAGGACGTAGATGGCAACAATTCTTCTCCTATCTTAAAAAAGCCGTGTTACCGACTTTATTGTTGCCACTTTTCCGCGATGCTGATTCTCTCGTTTGGCTCCCTTCGTACTGCGAGAGTAGCAATCAACGCGGAGACGTGTGTATTGTAATAGTTTTGACAGTCCATGCATAGATTAGCATAAATTTGTACATTTGTTTATACAAAAATAAAAATATCTCACATAGTAAGAATGAAATTAATGATTCGAAAGTGATAATAGTGTTATAATTGATGAATTAGCGGTTTGCGGTACGGCGAATCTTTAATCAACTTTTAGGGTCTTTGCTCGGAGGCGACCGTCAGTACGTTGCGAGGAATGAATCACGGGTCAATTTGTAGTGTTACACATGCGATGCGATGTAGTATTCTTAAGAACGTGAAATAAATAGAAATACTGATCTCGTCTACAATACATGTAGTGACGGACGTAAGAAGTAAGAGTAGGAAATAAAATAGATTTATTTCACTTACGCCGGAAGTAACCTTCTTACGCCTGCTTAAACCTACTCTTACTTCGTATTGTAGGTATTTCAAAATATTCGACTTTTCAAAACATTCGACAGGGGACTACGAACAGACAATACTTTGAAGAAAAAAATTGAATATACAAAGAGACTAACTATAGATATGTCAAGGAAGAAAACTTTTTCTTCATGTTTCTAAGAATCAAAAGAAAACCCATTCTTCATTCATCTATTCAATATTTCTTTAAAACAAACAGAATTCCAGGTAGATTCTGTACCAAATGTACTTTGTACTTGACCCTTGTCAGATCATTTTTTTCTCTTAGAAAAGACTTGACAAATATACCAATATCCCCGCCTACATTTATTTTAAAGAAACTACCCTTTTTTCCACACTTCGTACTGCGAGAGTAGCTATCATCGCGGAAATGTGTGTATTGTGATAGTTTTGACAGTTCATGCATATGTTAACATAAATTTGTGTATTTGATTATACAAAAAGTATCCCATGTAGTGAGAGTGAAATTGATTCGAAAGTTGAATAAAAGATTAATCGGATGAAAGTGATAATAATATTATAATTGATGAATTTGTTATGAAGAAAAAAAAAGACAATACACGAGTTAGGCTATTGAAAAAGATTTAAAAAATAAAAATTATCATTAAAAGCGCGAAGCGCGCGTACAACACCGTTTATTCTAAAATTTTAATTGAATTTGCTGCCAATTTGCAAACATATCATTTGTTATCACTGTTATCATTTTGTTTAAACGATATATTCATAAATATAATTTCTATTACTTCTAATTATTCGAGAATTTCAGCCCTGGGTTTTTCACTATATTTACAATTATATATAAATTATAAAAATGTCTAATTCTTTTAAAAACTTGCTCCATTAAAAAGTTTTTCTTTTTTTTTGATACTTTCATGCAGTTTGTTTTTGAAATTCCGAATCTTTAATTTTTTCCTGTAGATCCCCGAAAAGGATAGCTCGGGAAACGTAATACCAATCTGGAAGCGACAGATGCTGGCCCGAAAAGCCGCCGAACGAGCGAAGAAAGAGCTCGAGGAACAGATAGCGCGAGAAAACGAGGAGAGGCGGCAGAAGGCGATTCCGCCATGGAAGCGACAGCTTCTCGCTAAGAAGGACACCGAAGAAAAGAGGTATGAAGATTAATGGAGCTGTATTAATCAATAAGAAGTGCAATTTCTCGGTGAATGCTATTTTTCGATGATTGGAGAAAGCTACAATTAATTAGAATAACCTTTGCAACGAATGGGGAAACGTTTTAACTGCTACGTTACAAAATCGTACTTGCATTGTGATATTCTTTTAGAGGAGATTTATCTCGCGCTATTTTACGAGCTCTTACTCCACTTTTAGTGCATGTAAGAGAAGGAGAGAGGTTAATTGCGAGTATTACAATTACCCCTCATTGTAATTGGTCTCAAGTTCCTTCGTTTCACATTACATATAAAATTACACGATATGAATAATATTAGGCATAATATTTTATGCAAGCATTAAAAGATTGGCCCAACAAATCTGACAATTCTTGTTTGCAAAATCACGTTGTTAATTACATCTTGAATTTTCTCAAATTTTCAAGTAAAACGAAAAGGAGAAAAATATTGGAGAACGAAAAAAAGAAAGTATTTTACTTCTCTATTTTATATAATTAATTTTCTTTTATTAATTAACAAAATATTAATGTATAATCTGTTTACATGCGTTATTCAAGCGTTAAATTATCGGCTTGATTGCAGAGTGAATCAGACGCAGATATCCATGACGTCGATGAGCACATCGACGTCAAAATTCGAGGCAACGCCGGCAAATCCGAAAAGGGACGCCTCGCCGGCGGCGCCGTCCTGCGTCATTAAGAAGGAAGAAAAACCCGAGGTCGACGAGAAGAGGGACGATCCTGCCAAGGACGACTCCGACGACGGTCAGATTATACCTTGGCGGGCGCAATTAAGGAAAACCAACAGCAAGCTTAATATCCTCGATTAACCATTGCGAATGCTTTTTCCATTTATCGAAAAGAAATGCGTGTGATGTATGTCGTGTTTAGCTGTTAAACGCGCAGTACGTTTACGTACCGTGAAATCCTTCCGAACCTAACGGAACTTGCGCAACGTAGAAACGAATGTGAAAAGAAAATATCTTGCTAGTTGATATAATAAATGAACGTATAAGATGGTGTCACGGAATTACACAATACAAAGCGTTTGATATTTTCTAAGGCTCAACACGCACCGACACAGATGCTGTAAAAGGAAATTGAAAAATCATTTTATACGTTTCATCGCCGAATGTCCTCACAAACCTTGTAAGTAACACTGTAGTATCAAACGTATACATATCTTGTTGTTTATTTTTACAGAAAATCTTGGAGTGGAAAAATAGAAACTCGCAAGTAATTCATTCGTTTTTCCTTAAAAAAAAAAACGGGGGGATGAGAAAAATTTCTTGACAGTACGATTACTGAAATATTTATTCGCAAGAAGTACAGTAATCATGAAATCGTCAAACAAAGACGAACATATGTTGGGCCTGTGTAAAGTTAATTAGCATGCGTCTTAAATTATATACTGCGTTGCAATATATGTACATATAAATAAGTCTTATGATTCGTTTGCATTGTAAAGCTTGAGCCTATTTCCGTTTATCGATTTTAACTTTATCACTACTGGAAAAAAACAGAAAAATTCAATTCGTCACTTCTATCACTCCGGTTATTTTCACTGAACTCAACGGAAATGCCGTTCTTTGTTCACTTCAATTTAGTTAATTCGACGGACATTACATGTAGCATTCAATCGCGCAAAGCGTCCGGAGAGACAGTTGGTGATTCTAGGCCTAATTAATCGTGTCAGAGAGAACATCAGCAGCGTGGTGAATATGCCTGGTAACTACCAATTACAGTCATTAGAACGCTGAAGCGACAGATCAGCGAATTAATGCTGACGTTGATTAATAACTATAACGTCACGATAACGCCTGGCGCGTTACAACATATCGCTCGGACAACAGTTATCTTCCGCTACTTCACGAAGATTTATCTCTTCGTAAAATAACGGAGCAAGGAACGAATATAAGATATTTTGAGCGTGGAATTATACTAACCCCTTAACTGCGATATCACTGAACTCGAATCCCCGATATATTACTTAAGAAAAATTCTATGTATATAACAATTGATATTTCTATATGCTATTTATATGTATAATTAATAACATCTTTTGAAATTGTATATTACGACTACCTGATTATTTTTCTCACACTACTTACTGTTTGAATTGAACAAAAGCTCACGAAATCTGAAATGGCAAGAAGAAATAACTTTGGTAAATGTGTGACAATAGAAAAATCTCGCTTATAGCACATCTGAAAGTTGGAAGAAAATTTTAAGGCGGTAAAAGTATTATTTAAAACACCGCGGGGGTTGAGATGCATCACGTGTTGCCCAAAGTCTTCCAATCTGATGCATATCTCTTTTTAATGCGAAGGAAACCGGTTTCGGTCTACGCGGCCGATCGCTCGGCTGCCCGCCTCCCTTTGGGCGAATGGCACCCGGGGGTAGGAAAAACCGTTCGTCAATTTGATAGGGTATATTCGTCTTTTCTTCGGCACGGCGAACAAAGCACGTCATTGTACACAACCACGGACGTTCGTGACGTGCGTGGTCGTGCCCCTCTTTTGCTCTCTCTTTCCCTCTACCTCGTCGCTTCCTCGCATGCAGCCTTCGTTACGACACTGAAGAACGTTACGACGGAACGGAGCGAAACGCGAAGCGGGAGAACGACGCAGCCCATGGAAGACGTCGGTGTCGCAACGCTGACGCTATTGACGGGCCTCCTCTTCGCCGTCTTCGCTTTTCGTCGTCCGAACAGCCAGCGCCGCAATTTGCAGCTGAGATTTTTGGCAGCGTTTAGAGCAGAGCACAGTTAAAGCGCGGCGAGCGAACGAGCCAGTTGCAACGCTAGTGAAGACGTTTGTACAAAAAGCAAGCTTTTCCAAAAGTTATTTCTTTAGAAGAATTGAAGGCTCTTTTTCGTATCAAGAATCGTTCGAGTGACCTGACAGTTTACACGTGAAAAATTCTCACTCTATCGGCGGAAATATATTTATTTGTGTAGGATTAATAAAAAAAAAGCTAAATTAAATTAAATTAAATTTTCAAAGTGCGTTGAAATTGAGAAAAAAAGTCTGAAAAAACCGGTGAGGAACGTTTGCAAACATCACATTATTATCCACCGGTGAAATGGCATCCAATCGCAGCATGCTAGGTAAGTCACAGTGGTTGACGTAGCAAGGGGTTAGAGAGATGAATAAATAATTTGTCTCTTTAGGTCCTTTAAGATCATAAATAATTTTAACAAAATAAATGATTAAATTAACAAACAAAAAATTTATAAGATATACTAAAGCATGACTCATATTTACAAAGTAAATATTAAAAATAATGTAAAAAAAAAGAGATTAAACGTTATGTTCTATTATAAATATCATTGAATATTGACACAATCATTTGAGATGTTTAGAGTAATTAACGCAAAGGAGAAAGAACTACAAGTCTTAATAATTAATAAAGAACTGAAACAATTTCTGTGTGATATGTATCTTAATCTGATACCTTACCTTGTTTATTTTGATTTAATACCGTTAGGTTGGAATACAAATTTATATCTCATTATCTCAGAATAACAAAAAGAACTTTTAGCAAGTTACAAGCTTACAAGGTTAAAATCTCTCGAGTAGTGATCAGTAAATTTACTTATTGAGCTTTGCCTTTGCTTCCAAACATATGACACGTGAGTTCGTATTTATCAGTAACAATTCACAGAAATGACAGACATTCTACAATTGGTTTCATTAAATTTTCCACCATTAGCACGATGATCCAACACGAAGTCATAATTAGTTTACGCGACCGCATTTGTTTTACACATCTCGTACTTTGTTCGACTTTTCGATTTCAAACTAATATAACGTTATAAAATTAAATTTTATAATTTTTAAATTATATTGATAATGTAACTTAATATCGATAAATATTAATTAATATTATTTGATGATAGATCAAATCATTTCGTTTTTTCTAGATCTACGAATCAGAAAATCTTAAAAAGTAATGTTTTATTTCTAAAAAAATTTTGTGTGGGCGTATAATTTTCTTGAAAGGAAATGAACGGATTTATGTGTAGACAAGCTTAAGTTGCGTGCGTGTCTCGCGACGGACGGCAACGAACGCGGCTTCCGCTTAGACGTTAATGTATTCTTTATTACGGGAAGGGATGATGATTCGTCAAGATGCGGGCGCATAATTCGAGTCGACGGTGAATTAAAGTAATAAAAACGTCAATTTCCTGCATATTTCATACATAATAATATAGTAAAGCATTTATTTTTAGTAATAATAGATATTTTATCATAATTTCATTATGGTCAAAAATATATACATATATGCATTTTAATATATTATTTTTTCTAAAATACCTTACTTTATAATGAACATAATGAGCATAAATATATAAAAATTTGTCGTATATAAAATAATCAATCTAAAGACAATGAGGTTTTAAAGAATAATTAAAAGCGGTATAAAGATAAATTCTATCACTCAAATGAATAATATTAATCATTTTTAAAAATATAAATATTAAAAAAGATAGAATTAATAATAAAATAAAATGTAGAGCACAAGAAAGAAAATATATTAATGAATATTAGTGGCTTATTCTTAGTATATTAATGTATATGTATAAAGGAAATGATTGTCGCGTTATCTATGATCTTTTTCTTAATGAAGTTTACATGAAATATGAGCATCTATCGCGATTGAAAATTTGCAATCGCCGTTTGCCCCCGAACCCTCACCTCCGCATTCTTAGTTAACATGTATTATCAACGACCGTCACGTATGACGTTTGACGGAAGACGGACGCATATTGATAGTTGAACGCTTATAGTCCACGCGACGACGCGCCAGCCTCTACTCTTTGACCAATTAGACGCGAATGCATACAACGATGAATCTCATAGATAATAATGCCGTCTGCGCCGTTAAACTCGTGTCTTGACCCGAATCGATGCTTCCGAGTCTCGAAGCTGCAAGTCATCAAACTCGATTTTAAGAAAAGCAGCCATACTATTTTGAGCCTTCGCGAAACGACGAAACCGCCTATGAATAGCCACGGGGAAACGTGCACAGAGTTCTGGGTGAAGGTCGTGATAGCGTCTGTGGTCTACGATACAAACGATTGTAGATAAATGTCAATGCATCGCAACGTGAAAATGCGTCTTCGCGGAACGACGAAACCGCAACGAATAGCACGGGGAAACGTGCATAGAGTTCTAGGTGAAGGTCATGATTTATGAAAGCGTTTGTGATCTACGGTACAAACAATGCACAAAATGTCATATATCTCATTTGGAGAATGTGGGTCCACAACTTCGTGAGATAGAGCAAAGATCTATTAATTTTCCATTTTTTTATGACACATGATTTATGTATAGTTTGCAATTTCATCAATCATTTAGACAAAATATATCATTTTATACGTTACCTCTATTTTAATTTTTTATACAACGAGTGAAGGAAAAGACGGACGTGTTTAACGTTTAAATATTTGCATTAATGTGTACTTTGTACATCTTGCGTTGCTTATTAATATGTTAATACTTTTATCGAGCTAACTCGGTTTTGATTTAGATACTGTAGATAATTACACTGTATAGAATTAATTGAAAAAAATCCGCTATTTTCGGGGCATTGCCAAGAGTCAATCTACATTGATTCTATTGTATCATACTGCCAAGTTTTCCGGCAATTAAAACCGGTGTCACGTTATCGAGGTCATCGACGATACAACCCTGCGCTCAAGTGAAATCAGCTTGGTAATCAAGTATAAAGGCGGCCGTAAAAATCGTGATTAGCGGCGCCGAGCACTGGTCAAGCTGACCCTGCCACACTAATGTGAAACGATGTGTAATTGACATTAACATGTTCTATATAAATTTATGACAATGATTTCTTATTAGTGACTGAAGAGAAAACGCTGCTATCTTTTAAAAATGAATAATATTGATATATATATATTATTTATTCTACTGATAATTATTTAAAACAATTGACATTTTGAAAATTTTTTCTTTACTTCAA
Organism: Tetramorium simillimum; assembly: GCA_011636635.1. NCBI lineage: Eukaryota > Metazoa > Arthropoda > Insecta > Hymenoptera > Formicidae > Tetramorium > Tetramorium simillimum. Next base: position 35,103 of record VBVQ01001103.1, read on the forward strand.
TTTAAAGATAAACTATCATTTCTTGTTGAATTAATATTCAGCATTACTTTGCTTAATTTAATAAAACAATTCATTGTAGTATTTATTAGAATTAGATTTCATTAGATAGATATTGATTAAGATTGACGAAGTTTGTAAATTGGATAAATTATGTTGAATTGTAATCGATCGTTTTTCTCTTTCGATTTATTTATCTTTTACATAAACCAATCTTACTGTCTTGCTTAACGATCGAAAGAGTGACCGCAAAGGCCTAAAATCATCCGTTTCGTAGACATCAAAATTTGAGTCGATTTCGGCGGTAAATAATTGTACACCATGGAACATCAATCCTCTAAAAATTTTAAATTGAGCATACCTTTCATTACTGAGATATAAAGGATTAAATTGGTCACTATACACCAATGAAGGGTATACCATTTTCCATTTTATTTGCCGTATCTTCCGTCAAATTATGACAAAACTTTTCTT
>VBVQ01001104.1:0-10690 GCA_011636635.1 Tetramorium simillimum
ATATTATTAAGTATAATTAGAGAGGAATATATAAAAAAATCAAAACGCAAGCCCTATTTAAAAAATTATTTAGAAATAAAAGAAATGAAAAATAAAAGGAAACTTGTATAAATATTAATTTTTCATTTTTCTTATTGTATTTTATAAATATTAACTTTTTTATATGAATATATATGTATACGTAAAAGGAAGAAAGCGATTACATAAATATCTTGTTCCAATCTTCATCGATCTTCATAAACACCACGATGAAATAGATTTAAACAAAAACTTTATATTCCAAAAATGTATTTTACCTACTATAAATTTATTTTACTTCTCTGTCTGTTTCTTTTCTATTATTGATTTAATTTTAAATTCAAAATTTTACCAACTACAATGAATTTGATATCCTAAAATTTCGGTTAAATATTTATATTATTATATAATTATATATAATCTATCTGCTCTAAGACAATGAATTTATTATATTATATTTATTCATATATATTTTATAATTTTACCTAACTTTTTAACATACAACAATAACCATAAAATTAACCATAAAAATAAGTAATAAATTAACTTATAAGCAGTTTATAAGATTTAATAATATACTATTATTATATTAGTTTATACACAAATATGTATCAAATTCAAATTTTTATACATATATTGTAATGATAAAAAAGTTTTAATGTTTTCAATTATTTTTTAGTATATTCCTTGTTTCGTAGAACTTATTTGTATAAAACAAGATATAATTTTCACAAATCCATGTCTAAAAATTACAATTCATTGCTTAAAAATTACAATCAAAAACATTTAACGGTACGATACGTAGTAACGAAATATAATAAACGTTAATTTGTAAAATATAGATATTTTCAAGTTATAATAAAATAATTATTTTAAAAGTAATTATTATATGTAATTTTTATTCATGCTTTTAATTGAATATTTAACAAGAGAATATATATTATAATATAGACTTTTTCGATATAAATTTTTATGAAATTTTTTATAAAAATCTGTACAATAAATAATAGATAAATTATTGATGTTAGGGTTACTCCGTTATTACCTGATGACTCTTCCAGCCTTCTCCTTTCAGATTGTTGTGTTGCTTCTTCATGGCACTTACACAACACCACTTGCGAAAACACTGTTAATCAGATTCGCGCGATATTTTAAATTTCCGACGCGCGTTAATCATTCACGACATGATTTTCTATTAATATATATTATTAAAAAAAGAACAAAAAATGCGCGAAGAAAGCAAAGCTATGTAAAACTTTGATCCGTTCGATATGCGTGATATTTAAATTAGCACAACAAAAGAATCTCGAAGAAAGTCTTTAATAAATCAATGATTAATAAATCAAGCGTGGACTTTTCGTGCTGTGTTATTAATAAATATTAAAATATGAATTTAATTATGAATACACACTGAAGGAAATTATTTGATTAAAGCTATACTCGTTTTATGAGATGTAGTGAATTTATATGAGATATGTGCCACCCATTCAGTATTCTGATAACGGCACCTCAATGCGTCATAGTACTCGATACCGAGACATTTAGTCATAGGTATCTAGGCAGTTCGGTAATCTTCTCTAGACGGTGCCCGTCTGATAACGCGACAGTCAATTAGTCTCTCACTAAGACGTTTTCTTTTCCGACTTTCGTAACGCTCATCAAATAAATCGTACTAGACGGTTTGATAAGCATATTTAAACATTGCTGTAATACTAATCAGACAATGCGCTTACCAGATAGCTTGGTATTATTGGCTAGATGTCTTGTTACACGATTATTCACTATACTGTTTGGTAAACCAAATTTTATTCTGAATTCTGGATAGCGTCACCAGATACTTCCCTCAGTGCATCCGTGTATCATTCCACATTTTCGAACCAAGGATAATTTGGCGAATTAACAAGAGGTTTAAGGCAAGTTTAACTATTACATCGATATACTTGGGAATCAATCAATTTAATTAATTGCGCGAGATGACAATCTTGTCGTCCGTATGAAAATCCAAAAGATAATACGACGAAATACGGAGCAGCATCACTATCTGTTCGCTCGCCGATTGCCGGTAAGCGAATGATAGCACGGCGACCCTGGCAACCTTGCGTGAACATTTCGACGTCCACTTGCTAAAGCGGCGTGAACAGAGATCAAGGCCGCAAGGTCAATCGGAATTATTATTATCGTGAAATAATATCTTTTAAAATCTGTTCACTTCAAATATTCGTTTGAATCTTGAAGAATAGTTTCTCGTATTTTACGATTTATATTATAGATTTTTTGTATCGCTTAAGGCAATAACTAATTTTGCTTAATTAAAAATTTTTTTAAAGAAAAAATTAAGTAACTTTTTGCAACAATTAAAATTTGCTATTGATAATAATATTGATATCTACTCTGTTATAATATAAATAAAAGCTACTTCAAATGACAATTTACATCAGATCCTGACATTCTATTTATAATTTTAATAAATAATTAATTAAATATTGACTTTCGAAATTTAAAATTTAAATGAGTCACAATAAAATTGGCTTTGAGGGTCAAACGCGGTTGGTAGTGCACGAGTTAATAATTTATAGTTTATACTAGACAATAGTTAAGTGTGAATGTTAATTAGCATTAACTCACATGCACTACGAACCGCCTTTGAGTCTCAAAGCCAATTTTATTTCTTTTAATTTATAATTTTATATATCGCGTATTGTAATATATATGCAGTGTATTCTAATGCTTCAAACGTTCATTGCATTATACGGTATATAGAATTATAAATAGAATTTTATCCTAAATTCTGCTACAAATTATAGATCATCTGAAGTAGGACTAAAAAACAAAAATACAGAATTGATATTATTTAAATTGCGAAAATAAAAAATCAGGTCGCCGCGGGCTAAGAAGCATGTATATTATTAAACAACTTTGATTTGTTCTAATTCAAAAAATATAATTTTAATATTTTCATATTAGAATTTTCAATTTAAATTAACTTCCAAATAGTATTGCATTGTGAGAAATATTTTTCGCTTGGTAAAAAATTTATTGCACGATTTTTCAATTAGGAAAAACATGTTTATCGAGCATCGTTCAAGTGCATGTTCTATTATGACGTTTTATGTACATATTGCAATATATGTATGCATACATGTTTACAAGATGTAAACCTTGAATGTATTTCATCAATCTTCACGGTTTCCTAAATATCAAGTGCCTCCCTTGAACGTTTGTCGGTCTTTTTCTATCATACATTTTAAGCTGTGCATGGATCAATCCTCTTGCCACAATATTATTTCCTGTCTCAACGAAGCAACAAGTTCTACTTTCTCGTGGATATCGATTAAATGTTTTCCTTTTCTTGGTCTACACGACAGAGATTTATAGATTCTGATTTTCATTTTGCATCAATTCTAAATTTCATTACGAAATTATACATGTATATTAAAAAAAACTTCTCTTTATTTAATTAAATTTGATCAACATCACGTACGTCATGCTTATGTTCCATCGAAGTTCAATATATAATGTCTAAACACTTCCATATTGAACAACAATCACAATGCATACGCATAACTCAAACCATACATTGATTAACTAACATACTATCTTCGATTCGAGATTAATGGAACAGTTCACGTTAAATTCAAAGAATGGAGATCCTACTAATAAACAATTCTTCGGACGTTTCTAGGCTCCAGCGATATCACACTTTCTGCGGGAAAAAAAAACGAGAAGGCAGCTCCATCAAACCATTCAATGTAAGTAAATGCATCTCCGCACCAGACGCTCTTTTATTTTTGCCCGTTCCACTTGTGTCGCTAATCGAAGTAGGGCGCCACATCGATTTTGGCCGTATCCGGAGCGCAGTGCCAAATATCATGTAAAAGGGCACAGCCGGGTTCTCCATTTCTCGAGACGCCGATCTAAAATAGGACCAGACAGAAACGCGGACGGAGGCGGAGGTTGCAAATAAGTGATGAGCATCGCGCGCGCCTCAAGGATCAAGATGGGATTAATAAGGCGCCTGGTAGCGACGATAACTATCAGAATGCACGGTCCGTTTAAATCCCCGTGTTCTCGATCTATCTCGCCGTTTTTCGCTCCTTTTCCCTACATTTATCTTACCCCTGCTATAACTCTTTCCCCCCCGCTGTCCCTTCCCTACACCGCTCGCAACAGCTACGGGATTTTTAACCGAGAATTTTAACGATCGACCTACATTTCCGCGTCCCATTTACGGTATATCCTACGGTAATGTCAAACACCGCGATAAATATGCTAGCGCGACCAGCGATCGCCACCGCTGTAAGGACAAACAGCAACGGCACGGTCAGATGATTATCGGGATACCCACCGACAGAACAGTTTGCGGAAAGTCGCCACACAAATCGTCCAATACCAATCGATCCCCTCGCGGATTTCATAGGTTATTTCTTTCACTCGCTTTTTATATTTAGAAACCACCGAATATATCCCCCTGTCACATAAATGCATGCAAGTGACACAAATACACACATGTAAAATTTACGTATGTACTTGGGCACATGTAAAATTATTACCACGTGTAAAATTTGATGGCGTATTATGTCACTTAAAAGTCATTTCTAAATATATGCAAAATCGTATAAAAATACATATACCTACATATAAATACATATAAATGTATACATTAATATATATAATATATAAATGTATTTTATGTATTTTTAAAATACATATATGTATATAATACATATATGTATATAAAATTCAAGAAACTGCAAATTCTCTGATGTACGTAAGCTATTCATGTGTCTTATAAAAAATATATCATCAGGCAAAATTAAAAATTCCAGTAATACTTATCAAAATTAACTTGTGAATCGTTTTATAGAATATCTTGCAATCATTATGCAGTATCTTAAGAATACATCCTAAAGATTAATTAAAGTCAAAATCATGATATGGAAACATTACATCACAATAACTCCTAAATTAAAACTAGTTACGACACTTACGTATCACATTTTTCGATACTAATTAAAATATATTTTCCACGGATACATCGTTAAAATATTACGTAATATATTACGAGATATAAAGTATAGCTTCTTCTATCAAGCCATTCTTAAATTATTCTTGAGAAATTTCTTTGTGCAATTTAAGCTGTAATTAATCATCAATATTTCCTATTTTCTTAATTGGATTCATTCACGTGAACAATTGAAAAATTGTTATTGATACGTAATGTGAACGGGAATCAAGTCGCGCCTGATTAACGTTTACGCTTGGGTAATTACAAACGCGACGCAGTCCGTAGCTACCGATCGATTTAGCAATAACTGCTTGACGTAACAATGCAATATCAAGCTATTGTAATTTCCGACATTGTGCGAAAAAAATATTACAAGCAAAAATTATTCGTCAATAAATGGAATTTATATTTAGAACGTGATTTAAAACGTATCGATTTCTTTTTTCGCAAGTTTCAGCAATTTTCTTAATACATCAGCGTCTCAGCGGGGACGCATATGTAAAACAATTACGTGTAAATCTGCAGTAGTTACATATAAAATATACAAAATCTTTTTTAAAGTGATATTGCGTCACTTAATAATTTAAGTTAAAAGGACTAACGTTTAAGTCGACAAAAGCAAGTCGTTTATTCTACCTGCGTTAGTTGTCTGGCTTTAAATCACAATGTACTCACCTTCATATGCGGCTGGACCAACAATTCGTGAAGCTCTCGAAGATCCGCTCTATCGATATTTCGCACCGCCGAATGCTCCGCTTCCCGAAGGATCTCCTCGACATCACGAGCACGTTGGACCGCGTCCGTCTGCGGTGCTCGATATGGTGCTGGTATGCGACCAGAGATTCTATCATAAAGCTAAAATCAGAAATATCAATTTCAATATGAGTTTCTCGATTTCTCTTGTAATTGTTGTTTTTTCATATTAGCATTTATGCAAATAATCTCGCATTATAATTGTTACTATACATTTTCAAAATATAACCGATTAAAATTAAACAATTGAAATATTCCATTTAATTTTTATTAAAATGCTAAAAACTATAGCATTTTTTAGTAACTAACGAAACAAAACCTTAAAGCTATCTAAGTACAATAAGTATTCAAACTTTTCTTTTTATTTGCTAATTTAACATTATTTACATTATTTTATTTTAAGAAACATTTTTGTAAGAGTGCAACAATCACTTAAAATCATAAATTACACAGTAAGTATAATACAATGAAAAGTTGAGTTTACCGAGAGGGTTGGAAATGAAGATAATTATAATGTTATTAGACGATGTGCTCAAGTTGAAAATAGTTCAGAAGTGATCCATGAGATGTCCCGATCATGCAGCGGACGCGCTTAAATTTTTGCGTGAGCCGGTCACTTTATTTGTACAAACTTCAAACCTGTCGAGCCTCGAACCACTGACAATACTCTCCTTTATTCGTCTTGCTGAATCGAACTTAAACTACTCACCAGGAAACCCGCGATTTCGAGTAGGTCACCGGCTAGCTCGGCGTCGCCGATGAACATCAACTGACAGAGGTGCATCTCTGCTGCATAAACAGCTGCACATAAGCCTCACCGGACCAGGGCCACGTGTGGCATGGTCCCAGCACGTGGCTCGTTCGTGGCCACGTGACACTTCAGGAACCACCGAGGAACGGGTTTACATTGGTGCGCGTGTCGCCGCGACAGTGCGATCCTTCGATCGTGCGTGGCATGTTGTTTATCAGGATTCCACGGCGGCCATCTTGCCAGCCCCGGAGGGCAGCGCTTGCGTGCTTTTCTTCGAAAGGAATGAGAGTGGGCAGCCCGTTTTCCCGCGGGATATCCCGCAGGGGGTTACGTTTCGCCCTCGCGGACGAGGGGAGGGAGCCATTGAGGGAGCCGAGGACGGGTGGCTCCGCTCTCAGTGGAAAGGCTCAAGCTCCGCAGCGGCGGGACTCGACCGCGCGAAAAGGGATGCTTCCCAAGATGGCTGCCGATCCGAGCGGGGTTGAAAGATAACAGTTGCGTTCAAATGTTGCGCAAGCGTCGTACGGGAGGGGGTTGACGGTCGTTACCCACCCTTGATAAGAAATAACTCGTTCTGTTTTATCCTACGTACGCACGAAGGCATTTTCGTTTTGTTACTTGCAACTGATTGCAGAAAAATTTACTGTCGATAGGAATAAATTGACGCAAAAATAATTCGAGGAAGAAAAATTCGATAATAAAATCTGTGAAATATTACATGAAGAAAAGAAATGAATGAAACTGGCGATTCTCCTCGTTCAGAGAAACATCAAATTAATTGAATAAATAATAATATTAACAATACATTAATTCGCAGCGAAATATCATAACTTTAAAATAATTTTTTAATTCAATTGTCATCCTTTATAATCTTAGTTGCAAAAAAGTGAAGAAATAAACAAAAACTCGCTAAATACAATAACAGTTAAAATTCTTACAAAGAAAACAATTAAATGATATTATTAATTCAACATTATTATACGTTAAAAAAAGAATAGATCCATTATCTTTAGTAAATTCTTTTTCTCGGAATTTGCATTGAACAGAAACTTTGCTTTTCCTCGGAGATATTAAGTTTATTTCAATTTTTATCTCAATATTACGAAATCATAAAAAAAAACTAGTCAGAAATTTTCCAAGATAACTTTTAATATTTAAATAAATAAATTCTTTTATCCTCAACCTGCATAGAATCAAAAACTAATTTATTACCAGATGAGACCCGGTCATAATTACAGAAATTCATACAAAAAAATAATAATGAAACAAAAATAAAATGAAGCAATTGTTTGTTGCACAGTTTGAAGATAATCACATTATCTAATTAAAGTCAACTTATGATGAATATGTAAAGTTATTGGGAGATATATGTAACAACATTTTCGCAATGAATATAATTTGCATATTTGCACATTTGCAATTAAATTGCCATTACCTGTTTGACAATCGAAAAGTTTGAATACTGTAATTTAGATTTTCTTAACTCATTTATGCAATACCTTTTCATCTTATTTTTTCACTCATTTTGAACAATTTATGTTCTCATTATTCTTCGTATAATTACTTCATATAAATTGTCGTAAAAAGTACCTCTAGAATTACTCGAAGTCGATGATCATCGACGGCGTGGAGAACTTCCGATCGCAATAGTCTATCACTTTCTTCGAGGATCTCAATGTCGTCCAAGCAATCCACAATTTCGGCTACAGCGCCTATAACATAAGAATGTGTGAAATATTGATTTTATGAAACGTCGTTAATCCGCTTGATAACTTACATTACAATTGCAATCCTTTATATAGTGATAAACAATAGTGATAAGAGTATTGATAAGAGAGTGCTCTCTGTTAAGCCAGATACTGACCAGAGCAAACGCGAAAATATGCAAACAATTTATATCGGCAATGCCGTAATTGCACTCATTAAACCAAATTATTCATTCGTACTTATTCGCATTCGAGTGCTTGATCTGTATCCATTAACGCAATATTCGCGAAAATAACGGAATTTCCAAATTATTACGATATCTCGTCGATATCTCTCATTGTTAAAATATTAACATATATAAATCAATTATTTATTTTTTTCTTCCTAAATATATTAAATATATTAAATGTCACTTATATATTAAATTTAGCAAGAATACCAACATTTTCATTTTTCGTTATAAAATGATACAGAATTTCTCTAATTATTATAAATACTAATCTTTATATTATTATAATATTAATAATTATTAGATCACTAATATTATTATATTTATATACTTTAATGTTAATTAAATCTTTATTTTCTTATACAAAGAACAATGTGAACTAAACATTGGCCTGTATTATGTTATCGTTTGCTCACTGTTATCGTTTGCTTTGATCGTTATAAAAATATCGCAAGTAATTAAACGCACGTAAAAAGCTCCTGAATTTCTTATGAAGAAGTGAAGGTCAAAGTTGGTGAAATTTAAATCAGACGGCATCTCTCTCTATTATTTACAATTTTCTTTTTTAATTTCTAACATTGTACATAAAAGTTAGATAATTAAAATGCGACTTAATTTATAGCACTATTATGGCATTCTATATCTAGCGATTTCATAAAACTTTCTCGCAACTTTTAAGAGTTCTCCATTTTTTATCCCGTTATATTTTCCAAAATAAAGTACAGATATTTGTTTTATAAACTTTAAAGTATGTTCATGAATTTTTAGAGATCTTCTTAAACTACTGTAAATAAGTGAAACAAATTGTCCGAATATGGAATACTCATATCGGTGCAAATAAAGTGCCATATTTTTCACATTAATCCTCTAGAGAATAAAATTCTACCAAGTAAAATCTATATTCGTCTTTCTCGTGAATTAAATATGCGTCAAGAGAAACACTTTTATCTATATTGCTTTTTATAGTATTTATATCAGAAATGAAATTCCAAGATCGTTCGCTCTCGATGTACCTGTTGTTACTTCATCATCGCCAACATCGGAGAAATTGTCGCCATTAGCTTCGGAATATGGAGCGTGCCATTTCGACGAGGAGATGGCTACTTTTACAGCATCCTTCAGTTTTCGTCTCGCGTTGAATTTCTTAAGCTCGTCTATAGTGTCAGCTAAGTGTATACGAGCGGCACCCTTATCACGATCCTGCAAGTTAAGATCCGTTCATTCGCGATAAAACAAGCGTTGTAAAACAAAAAAGTGACCATGCCAGTATCTACGAAAGTGCACAACATGGTAAATTTAACAATAAATAACTAAACTAATTAAGCGCAAATCAATTGCCCCTAAGATAAAACAAAAATTCGTTGATAAAAGTCGACGGCGGTTTAGCAACGGCAACGTAAACATCGTGGAAAAAAATGCTGAACCAGGCGGCAGCCGAGTTGTATGCAATTATTTTCCTCCTCCCTGCAATCGGGGCGTATTACACGACCCGCGATGGGGAAGCGAGAGAGGAGAGGAGGAGATTGTGCTTGCTTCTACGAAGTCCACGGGGGTTCGACGAACGTACAGCCGCATAAAAAAGCCCTAAGCAGTGCACGCCGAGCGGCGCGCGAGGTGTACTTTACTATAGTTATTTTCATTAACCGCCGGAGGCTTCGCTCTCTCCCGCCTATAGCGATCGATAGCCCAGTTGCACGTGTGTTGCATCGAAGAAGTATGGGGGTGACTCCGCGAGTATTCCTACCTTAGGTCACTGGCTAACTGTTGCACCACATAGGTATACCCCTCGCACCATATGGCGCGCGCGTGCGCACGCACATTCATCGGCGATAATAAGGAGAGGAACGAGGCCACGTGTATTATATATATATATAATAAATATATAATATATATAAAAATATATATATATGTACGTGTGTGTGTGTGTGTGTATGCGCGAGCGCGCGCGCTCGTGTGTACGTGCGTGTGTATGTATACGCGACGTAATTATGAAAAAATAAAACCCGATCTACTATCACCGGCGGTGAAACGGAAGCCGCTACATCGATTATCCCCATGAGGAGTTGTGCGGCGTGACGTAGAATCGCCGATCGTCACCGAACGCCCGCGCGAAGCGATTATAATATATGTATGTACGGTGCGTTGAAACGGCGGTGATTTCTCCTGCGTGCTCCATGCGTATGCAGAAGCAGGGGATGGTCGAGCCGAGGGCTGCGCCGGGGGGGGG
>VBVQ01001104.1:10700-40300 GCA_011636635.1 Tetramorium simillimum
CCACTTTGGGATCCCATTAGCGAGCCGGCGAATCCGCGCGAAGCCGTTACACTTACTCTGAGCCACTTGTGGTTGAGAACCTCCTGGATGGTGATCCTATGATTTACGTCGGTCGTGAGCATTCTCTGTATAAGGTCCTTCGCCGGCTCGCTAATGGGATCCCAAAGTGGCGTCTCCATCTGCAAATTCAATTAAATCGGAATTATTCGCCGCGCACTCGGGAGGGCCGGTCGCGCGGGGGCTTTATTAAAATTCCCGGCCGACTGGTCTCTCCGCCGCCGGATTAGCGGGCGGCCGTAGGGTCGTAAGACGTTTGGGGGCCACATTACCTGAACCCGCCCTCGACAGATCGCTTCCCGCAGCCTGTCTCGCGATCCGACAAACGGTAGCGTACCAGTTAGCAGGACATGTAGCAGCACTCCGGCCGACCAGACGTCACCGGGCTTCCCATATTGTCGCCGCTGAATCACTTCCGGCGCCATGAAGTGCGGACATCCGACACGACCTGCGCGGATCAAGAGCGTCATGAGCGAAAGGGGGATGAAGTGACGGGCTTAATGTGACCGGCAGAAATGGAAGCGAGGAGCATGAGTGATTGCGCGGAAACTTCGCAGTCGATCGTTACGTAAAACGGAAACGTGTTTGCGACAAGTAAACGCGAATTTGTCAGCCGAATGAAGCGTCTGCATTTGATTTTCCCTCGATTTTGCGGCTGTATACTATAGATAGAAAACAAATAATCGCCACCTCTCTCCCTCTCTCGCGCGCATCCACTTACGCACACACATACACACACACACACTCACTCTCTCTCTCTCTCTCTCTCTCTCTCTCTCTCTCTCTCTCTCTCTCTCTCACTCTCTTTCTCTGTTAAATCGATCGCCCGTGGCGAGAGAATCCAAACCACGCTTTTGTTTATCGTTATTATCGGGAACGTCGGATCGACTGGACGTATTAATAATTAATAGCAAGGAACGTACGTCAAATGCAAAAAGGCTACTGCATTCCTCGAAAAACAAATACACCTGTCATAAAGTAGCTCCGATCCTCCGATATATAGGCACAAACGTCGTTTACGGACGATAACCAACGTGCTAACTTACTTACTTTCAACAATCTATATTTATTAAGAATCGGTAAATGACACAGAAAGCGGCACGAGAGGAAATGTAGGTCACTGCACATTGAAAAGTGTACATGGGAAAAGATGAGATGATTAAGGCTGTAAAGCAAAGACGACATAATTGCGTTCGCGTGTGTATATCGTTAAACATTGGAAAAATTATCAATAAAGTATCATGTAATTTTACATATCGAAATGTAACAAGACATATAATTATTATATTAATGAGATTATCGCATAAAAAAGCTTAATAAATTTCTCTTTAAAAAGTATGTAAGTTGCATATACGATAAATATATATGTAAATACATACAACAAATTTTTTAATATTTTATTTCATTATATATGTATATTTTGCTAGAGACTATGATGATATAGATAATATATATCTCTATATAGATCTATATATTTCTACAGATATACTATTTTATCTATAAAATTGTTATTTAAATATGATTCGACTAAATGTTTTGTTTATGTAACGAAAAAGAATATTGTGTTAATAATGTATTTGTCATAATATTAATTTTTACCCGTTTATACGAACAGATTCTATTATTACATAAATAAAAATAGATTCTTTCATCACGTTTCCGTTCGTGTTTTATGAAATATTAAATATGTTAGTAAAATGTCAATATAATAAAATATATATGTTTTCCACCATTTTACAATATCATAATGATTACACTTCGAATAATAATACAACATTATGATTTTAATGATATGAAAATTGGTGGAATAATTATAAAAGAACTAAAATAAAATTAATTAAAAAAACATTTTTTTATTAACCCATCCTTTCATAACACATATATTATTTTTTAAATTAAATGGATAATTTAAAATATTAATAGGAACATTTAATATAAAATCTATAAAACTTTAGTTTTTCAAAAGTTTAGTTTTTCATATAATGGAATATACTTGAATAGAGTACTTAAATAAAAGAAAATAAATGGTGCTAGTGCAGAAAGAAATTGTTATTTATGCAATTATTTATACATAGTAAACACAATAAATAAAAATTAATTCAATATTTCAGAAATAGAAACGCAAATGTGTAACGTTTCACAGTGCCATAATACAGGGTGCCAATATACAACCACACACACATACACATATATTAAAAAACAAATTTTCATGCAATTTTATATCAAGTGCATGCGAGTTTATTTAATTTCAAAACGTAAATTTAACGATAAGACACACAAATAAATTTTTTAAATACTATCAGGTTAATAAAAAGTATAACTGTTGGTTAGAATATTTTTTTGTGTTGTTTATCGCTGCGTTCGGTTTGACTGTCGCTTGTCGTTGCATGATTTTAATTATTCGCTTTTTAACGAAAGTAATTAGTTACACGAACGAAGCGACAAGTTAATAACATGCATTTTACGCAAGTGTAATTTAGAGATACAGGATGATACACGAGTGGTCTGGGAAATTTCCAGCACAATTTCTGACAGGAATATATATTTCGAGAAAAACATGTTACATATGAGCATACGCGCAAAATAATGCACCATAATAGACGCTATAAAAAGGACTCTAGATTAATCTGTAAAATCTAACTCCAAAATATATCCTGAAAGAATTTCATGTACATTTTCGATGTTTTTCATTCAATTCGTGAATCTGTCCATCTTAGATTTTTTTTACCATATTCAAAGCTTCAAAATATTAGAATATTACCTTATATTTATATTAAATATTCTTTTTATCAGAACTCAAAATCAAATCTTACGTAATGACAAGTACGTAATGACAAGCGCGCTGTGAACAATATCCTTGAGTTAACATACTTATGCTGATATCTTTGAGGTTGGCCTTCAGTTAAAATTAAAAAAAAAAAAAGGCAAATTACATTTTCGCGCAACGTTATGATAAAGTGTCGCATTTCGTAGACACAATATATTACAGATATACATTGCACACTCTAAATTATCGAGTTTCATCGTAACGGAAAAAAAAACACTATTAAGAGACATCATATTTTCATAACAAATTACTTGTCACGATGACACAAGAAATAATTGCATAAAACGTCAATTTGAGATTGTGCATAGTTATATCATGACTATGATTCGTTGGGAAATACTATTTTTGTGAACATCGATATTGTAGTAAATATTCTAAACGTGTTTTAATTGGAATTCGTACATCTGAAACTGCTTTTGGGTTTTGTTAACGATATATCCGATCGATAAAAATGTTATGTTTGCATTTCTATCGCGTTTGCCTCTCCCATTGTATAAATATGTGTTTCGTAGGTACTCGTAACAAAATAGTATTCTCTGATACGGCGACTAGTTCGAATTTGTCATCGATAAGTGATGAAAGACAAACACAAAGCGGCATACAAATAGACAGACACACGCAGACACACAGGCTAGTCTACCGCTACGAACAATGACGACATAAACAGGCCCAAATAACGCGGGCAATTAGATCACCAGACTCAGAAATAGGTTAATCAATTGAAGGGTTTGTTACGTGTAACTAAAATATAACTATTACAAGCGCGAGTGAGAGAGAGAGAAAAGGAGTCTGTCGAAGATAAAATAATAAAAACTTCCGTTCGGAAACGATATCGTTATCTCGACAGTACTTACTGTATTGTACAAATAAATTCGTATAAAATAAATTTACCGTTTATTGATTTACTGATTATAATAATAGTAAATATGACCTACATAAATATTTTATGCTAATATCTTCGAGGTTGACCTTCGGTTAAAAGAAGAAAAACAAAAATTCTACTTTCGCGCAACGTTATGGATAAAGTTTCGCGTTTCAGAGATATATAATACATTGTAAGTATACATTGTACACTCTCTAAATTATCGAGTTTCATTTTAAAAGGAAAATCCTAGGTAATCTCAGATAAGAATAAATCCTAGCGCAGAATAATTTATATAGAACCTTGTAAATTATTTTAATGCATCATATAAACAGGATAAAGTTGATTCAATTTTACATTTCAGCGTCAGTTATTTTCTACAAGTGCGTTATTTTTTTTCTCTATAATTTTGCCCTCCGAATTAAACGCAGGAACATTAATAACGCGTTTGCATTACTTACAGTAAATTAACCATCATTCAAAATAAATACTCGTGATTACATTATGGAAACAGCGTCAATTTAAGCAACTCAATCAGAAACTGATACGTGTTACGAATGAACTCGGAAGCCACAGAGTAAATTCGGCCACTGTCCGAATTCGGTTATTGCAGTTCGTCCGTATTTGATTTCAACATTTTCAACTTTTTTTTTTTTTTTTTTTAAAAAAGGGCTACGTTTACTCGAGAGAGATTTCTGCTGCTACGGATTGGATTTGCCAAAGATAACAATCTCCAATTTCCAGCAGCACAGAAAGACCAGAAATGTCGAAAGCGAACGCTCACGTTTTTTTTTTTTATTTAAAAAGGACGGCATTTGTACACGTCGACGAAATGAAATAATTCAGCGACGAGTCGTAACAAACCCTTCAATTCTGTCAAGGACTTAAATCCCAATCCTACAACACGGTGAAGCAGAGCTTGTGTCATTCGCGCGTTACAAAATCAGACACGCGGACGACGGGAGATGGGAACAGAAAAATGGAGGGGGGGGGGAAGGAGTCGTTCTCTCGCTCGCTTCCCCTCGATGGCAACAACAAATATCTGTTACTACGCGACTTCCACAATGATATATCACAGGAACACTGCTATCGCACGTAGGTCGGAGTGTCTATACAGACACTACGCGTTCTCAAACTAACATAGCTAAACCACACGGGGGGGTAGAACGTGTCCCATACGCCTCAAACGAGGGTAATCACGAAACCGGACTGATCGATCGTTCGATAATTACGAAATGCTACGCATTCGCGTGCGCGTCTCGCTTCACGAAAATGAAGGCTCAGAGGCCGTTTCCCGCAGACAATATACTACTCTGTCATTTCGTCAGACTTACCACGCGAATCTCCCGTGTACAGGATGCCCCGCAGGGAACGATTCGATTGATGTGTCAACGGCAGTAACAAGTCGGATAAAAACTGATCATCCGGAAGAAATGGATTCGAACGATACGACATCCTTGAGTTTTAACAAAAAAAAAAAAAAAAAAAAAAAAAGAAAAGAACGTTCTCATATCTCGTTTATATTTTCAATACCCTTTGAAATATAAATCATTTGAGATATATGATTGGAGCAAGATACGCGGGACATCCTGTATACGATCTGGCCTCGTCGTTGACGGAAGCGATTCTCAATAATATTTTACGACATCGCAGTGACGTTGTACAAGGAGCCACCGAGAGAGCCCCACATTCAAGGACGCGGAAAGGAGTGTCCCCTTTCTAGGGGAGACGCGACACTTTCCCGCTTCTACCCCCCGTTTGCGGTAAATCATCAGACGTTATGTAGATGTGACAGGCATGTGGATACCGATATTGTCCTCCGTGTCGCTCACTAGCGAATCCTCGGCGTCGGTCAGGTCCTCAAAAGGGAAATTGCAGCTCGAAGAGATCAGGCCTATCGGAAAGAAGACAGAGAGAAAGGAGAAGGATTGTTATCGTCACGATGATATCGCGCGGCGCGCGATTAGCTGAACGGTACCACGAACGATAAGAAATGCTCTTTATCGTTCAACGTTATCCGTATGGAGGAAGAACCCGACCTGTGTGGGTGCCGTTGCTTTTATTTAGGGTATCAGATTCGCGCGGATCAGAGCGCGCTAGATCGACCAGCCTGAGGAGTCGGCTTACTCATCAATCAGCGCGCGATTTTCTGGTGGTGTGTGTGTGTGTGCGTCTATTGGTATATAAAGTGTCGAGCGCTCGGCACATCCCCGCGACGTTTTGTATGAGTTTACTTGTATTGTGCGGTAAACAGAGTAATCTAGATATGAGCCTGTTGGTATAAAATCTGCACAAAGACCGAATTAGCTTGCTTTAATTCGTTCGTTTTGTAGTCTCACGTAATACGAGACAAATCTCTTCAACAATGTCTCTTCAACAATATCTCGGAGATTAATCATCTGTTTGCAGTGATCATCCTGGCGTAGGAAAAAAAAAGGCATGTGTTACCGGATAATCTCTGAACGATAAAATCGTGAAAAATGTATCACTTATAGATGAACAATTGTCGTTCTTGATCTTATTCGATAGAGCTTAAATTTTTATTCTCATTCGTCGCGTTGTCGATTCCGCTTCAGATATACGTATTGCTGAAAAGTCACTCGGGACAACATCAGCGAAGCTACGTCTAATAAAAAGTGTGAGACATGTACAATCCGAGAGTGACAGCCTTCAACAAATTCGTAAACCAGATACATCCGGAGGAAAAGAAAAAATAATAAATGTGCATGTGCATATTAATATATTAAACGACACGTTATTTAATATATCAACATGTAAACTATTAGCCAAGTCATAGATATTAATGAGTTAGCCAAGTCAGAGTGAATGTTCGAACTCGTAAAGCGAGCAAGCAAGCGGTGGCAGCTTCTAGAGTACAGTGACGTTGATAGTGATAGTTGACAGTGACGGTGACAGAGGAGTAACACGGATTGGGTGAAAATGTAACATAATACATTGTGTTGTGGATAAAGTGTATACGTGTAAATATATATATGTGGGCGTGAGATGAGACAAGACTCCTGCGAAAGTAATGATTAAACGTTAGATCAGGCTTACCCTCGCTGTCGGCCTTCAAGTAGAGCTGCCCCTTTGGGCTCAGACACTGCCGATACTCGGTCGTGTAACATGCTGTATTCATTCAAACCAAATTTCACGTTATCAGGGGTGTAATCGACGCGCTTTCCTCGCGCTGTGTGCTGCCTAGTGCAATTCGCGGGAAAACGTGGAAAGTGCTGCTCGCGCTTTTCTTTTCTCTTTTTTTCTTTTTGAACCCCCCACCCTTCCATCGTCACTCTCTGCATGACGATGTCGCGCGCGAAGGATGACACTTGACGAGAAATAAGGCATGATGGAGCGTTAAGGGAGACGACGTCGCGCGGCAACGTTATGCCTATTTAATCACGCTGTCGGGGAAACTTTTTGTTTAAGGCGACTCATAATCCCAGCGGCGAGCGTTTGTGTCGCGTTTCGCGAATACCCGGTATATGTAAAAAGTTGCGCGTCCCAGTTTACACGACGGTTTTCCAGTCAATCTCCGGCCTATGTATTTGGAGCGCCGTCGGTCTACTCTCAGAATGCCAAATTAGTTTCGAACTGGGAAGAGCAGAAGCGACAGCCGTGGGAGTTAGGAAGAGATTAATATCTGACTTGGTATAATATCGTAACGTCTTAGCAGAACGAGGGGGCAATTAACCCTGTTATATAGCCGACAAAAGTTTCTTATCGCTACTAAATTCTATTATTGATCGGCGGAAACCCTTCTATCCTGCGCCTCGTCGCATAAAAGTGTTTACGGTGTTGAGAGTGTCACACTAGAGATTAGATTACTATGGACTGTTTCTTATGGCAATATTTCGGTGTAGCTCTTTTAATAGAGATGAGAATGACAATACTATCACTTTTTTTTTTATCGTTATTCATTCACTGTGCCGTTCTATGTCTCTTTTTATAACACATGCTATTATTAAACATCTCTATAATATCTTCGATTAAATATTAACTTTGATTAGTAATTAGGTATAAAGCACAAAAGTGAGAGATCAACGTGTGTTCTATCAACAGCTCTTAACGGCGACGTGGCGCGATGTTATCATAATTTCGATAATGTGATTCTAATATCGATTATCAATATTAACATAACGTTATTATGCGGGACAGCAAAAGATGATTTCCTTCATAATTGAAGAACGCTTCTTCAATATCGCATGGCTACAGATGAAATAAATCGCTCGAGAAACGCCACGGCGATAATTGCCGCTGATCACGCAAGGGAAATCTAAAATTAGTCAAAGACGTAGCAGTACAGTCTATTATCTACAAGTGTCGCTAACAACAAGAGCATCTACAAATGGAACCATGCGATATCGAAGCAGCGAAAGATTAATAAAAAAAAAAATGCATAGAACATCAATCGATTGCGGCTGAATCAGAGAAGAGAGCATCACGGTTGTCAGTATAGGGAAGAAATCCGATAAAAGCTGTTGCATTGTGCACATCGAACACCGAGAAATTTTTTGAATGTGATTTGCCAATCATCGACCAAGCCAGCCAATAATCGCAGAGTAGGGCATTCAAAAGAGAGACGATACAAAAACACCGAGTGTCTTTGAAGTGACGCTTGATGAGAGCTAGGAACACATTGTATCGGTACGAAAAAAAAGAAAAAAGAAAAAAGGAATAGAAAAAAGATAGAAATTTGAATTACAAACTCTGAGGAGGCAATATTCAATGCACTTTTTTTCGTGGATTTTTTGCCGTCGTTCATTAACATTACTATCGCACTGTGCCGTGAAAGTTATTACAGTCATATCTCCATATGAAATGATGTCGTAATACATAGAAAAGATTTTCCTCGGAAGATAAACGGCATAATTTATCTCACGAGAACCTAATCACTCTTAATGTAAAGATGCGTCGGCACATATCCACGGCAATCACTTCGTATACCTCAGAGACGCGCTCAGTTGCCTTTTGTCACGGAATATTATCCTCTATATTTCCTCCGTAAATTCTTTTCCTTTATGTAGTGTCATATGCGAAAAAGGAGGCCGCACTGAGCTGAACGACGTTCATTTGCACTAGTCATAATGAATCCGGTAGAATGTCAACAGGTCGGCGATTTAAAATTAGCTTTCTCAGAAATTTAATTAAATCTCTCAACGACACACGTGTAAATTACTTAATTCCCAAGAGCATCAATTATTTTAAAAGATGTATCACGTTTCTCATAATGAAATCAAATCGACAATATGCTGCGTCAAATGAAGTTTTTGAACACGGCGTTACCTAATATTGAATTTTTGGACTAACGTTATTTCCGTAGTAAGCCTTGATCTTTTATAGTCCATTAATTCTCAAAAAAAAAAAAAAATTAATGCGAGAGATTGTTACATCGCCATGAGAGAAATAGATTAAACGTAAACGATATTATAAAAAAAATAACTTAATTACTTGGAATGTATGTCGTGCATAATGCAACGCTTAACTTGTTAAAAATATTATTCAAAAATCATATATGTATGTATATTTAATTTTACATATAACAGCTTGTTCAACACAACAGAAAAATTAATATTTCATAAAAAGATTTAATAAAAAAAAAATTTTTTTTTAACTACCTAATTCATAACTAAAGAATTTATCTCTCTGATAAACCGTTACCGAATCATCAAATGCGTGATAATGTAATTCGTTAAACCGCTTAATAATAAATAATCCTAAATGCGTATTTATAGCCACGAATAATTTGATACGCAAAATTCAGTTATAATATACGTACATACTCATGAGCTTAACTTAATTAACACTTTAAAAGAGTTTAAATAATTAACGTAAAATTAATATACAATCTAGTGACGTAGATCGCTTCGTGTTTACGAGGAAATAGCTTTAACGATATACATAGATATATGAGCATTGAATAGTGCCTCTCAGCTAGTTTGCAGATAGAATAAGCGTATTATATATTACGCGTATAATTACGCATAAATATACTTCATGTTAGCGCATATTTTGCTAAAGTATGAAAGTAATGTCGGCACGAGGACGGGCGAAATTTTAGAAAAAAAAAAGAAGAAGAAAACTTTTCTTCAAGTCCACGTTTTCTCGTAAGACGTGACAATTGTGGACGATTTAAATATGCTCGCGTCATTTGTAAAGAGTCCATTTATGTAATATCCCGTTCTGTTAATAAACGATAGCAAAACAAAAGCCATCATATTGCTCTATGAAAACTATTAATCATGGGACAATGATATTATGAAGACTTCGAGATGTAATTTCCCTATTGCATCGTCTAATAATGTCGCTGTTGTCCCAGTTCCGCCTCTCGCCTAACGCCGACACCACTTAAAAATATTATGAAAAATTTAGTAATCTTAATGCTGTCGCGCTAAAAGCGGCACGACGTCAGCTCTCGTGAACTATGCCACGGAATAAAAGGGAAACGCCAAGTGGTCGGAGCATTTGCATAGCCTAGGTAAATTCTTCTCTTTTACGCTTCGGCGATTTCATACTTCAGTTCGAGTGATGTTTTTATTACCATGACTTGATCGATACGTCTCATTCAACATGTTAGAATAACAAAGAATCTCGGAATCGCTCATCGAAACGTTATTCAAAGAGATATCTCGCGAGCGGACTGGTTCAAAATGTACAAGTCAAATGTACTATAATTAATACGAAAATGCGAAATTGATTTCTTTCAGCACATTATGACAGTGATAATATTATTATCCCTTATATATTATTCCCCTCAATAATAAAAGAATTTTATCCCAACGTAAAATACGCTATCACTTCTCAAGCAAAATTCTATTATAAGAAATATACATGATATTTGTATGAAAAAGAGATTTTCAGACGCGATCAATATTTTCAAGCGCTTTAAGTCTAATTAAATCCCGATATATGTCAATTAATATTCGTGGAAAAAGATAAAGATAAAAAAACCGAGAGAATATTAATTCATGAAAATTAAAAGCTTCATAATTATTTTATCAAAGTTGTAACTAAATTTTCTTGCGTTCAAGGATTTTAAACTTGAATATTTTCAAAATTAATTTTCAATATTAAAATTCTATTTAGGAACAAATTATTTAGATTTTCTGTATTTTTTCATTTAATAAAATTTAACAGGTGCATACACGTTTAATAGACACTGGACTTATTGTTAGTGCCACTTTTCAAACTAATAGAGTTATTTTTACATGATAATGGTCGTATGCGCTATATATATAGAACTCTGTTGAAAGTTGGTAGAGTATCATTAATAATAGTGAGGTCGGGCATCCCAGAGCTGAGGTCGTGCGGCGCTTTCGACATGAGTCTCTATGCCGCGTAGAATAGATCGCGTAAAGAAAACATAAGTGAATTAAAAGAAGATATGAACGTACCAACGCCATTAGACTGCGAGGTCGGGAGTTGCACGGCGACGCCGAAACCGCGCAGCTTCACCGGGGCGGAATTTTCCTTGCCAGCCAGGAGGGCGCACTGCGGCTTCAGGTCGCGATGAATAATATCATTTTCATGGCAGTAACGCAACGCTTCGAGGATTTGTCGCATGTAGTGACTGTAAAAGAAAATCCAGTTTTCTTAGGTGTCGGCCCTTACGCGACACCTCCCCGCTGCACACGTCACAAAAGTACGGCCTTAGCCGAGAACAATAGCGAAGGCCGCACGGGATATGGAGAGAGAGAGAGAGAGTCCTTTCCGAGAATTTAAATAGAGCGATTAAGGCATGCCTCGTTACTCATGTAATGATTTTACAGCACAAAGATTAAACAGAACCCATCGAATGGATGGAGAGCGCCAGGTGTAACAAATATAAATCCAGATCCAAAGTTCGTTATAAAAAATATAATAATAGATAGCGACTATATTTCAATAATATTACTTAACTGTATTTTATCAATTATTAAATAAAAGAATATAAAGCAGAAAAGCCATAATCATGTTAATGAATTTAATTAATAAAATGCGTTTTGGAGTAATATTTTTCAGACGCACAGTCGTATGCGATGTTAAAACCCTTGCTAATTGACTCTTGACATTATCACGCATTTTTTACAAAGTACGTAAAAAAGAAATGCAGTTTAAAATAAAAACAAGATATCGATAGCACAATGTACTGCCGGAAGTCGATGTAAAATATGAAACACTGCTATCGACGAGAACGATGCAGTTATTTATTGTACCGTACTTTGTTGTACTTTTTCCTGTATCAAAGACTTTGACACGATCTCTCGAGAGCGTCGTAATGCACGATTCATGCAGTGAATGCATAACGTTTGTGCGTCTGATATGTGATATTAATATCAAGTGTTTTTGATGCTGAGGAATTGGAATAACAGGAGAGCGTGTTTCTCATGACAGAAGGAAGTAAACATTTGAGAAGAATTTATGTCTGTGTCTGTAAATTCTTGTAGATATGTATGTGTATTCTCTAAATGTATTTAAACGTGTTAATGAAAAACGTTTGCGATGTATGTGCTCTGGATATTCCCTTCTTGTAGCCATTATTTTGTAATTTTCATCGATGAAATTTCAATCACCGTATCTTAATTTATTATCTAACAATTCTTCATAGCGTGAAAGATATAAGACATATTTATGACGAGTTTTAATAGGTTCTTTTCGAGGTGAAGACTACTGTTACTTCAAGCGTGACATAAACGGGTATAGCGAATCTAATGGATCGCAGTCAAGGATTTATCGAGACAGGGATTTATTACGCTCCGGGGAGACTCTCTAGAGAGAATCCGTTTGCATTATATCGAGGTATAACATACAGAAGGTAATCACATTTCAGTACTCCGCGTTCCAAGTGACTCGATGAGAACAATTAATTTATCAAATTTCTCTCATCCTGATACGCATCGCTTTAACGAGATTAATAAGTTGAAGATTAGAATACCCTTTATCGTGTACGAGCACACGAACGCGTACACATGTACATATAAAATATAGATGCTATGTAAAAATTATGTTTTATCGGAAATAATGCTAATTCTTTCTGACATGAATTCTTTGTGCATCCCAATTATTTTGAAAAGAAAATATAAAGTTACACAAGTTTAATACACAGCCACTACTGACTGGAATTTTGAGAAAGCTTAAGAGAGAATGATGTGAAGTGTTGTATATTCATGCCGCATGGAACTGGCGTATCATGGCTACATCCGAAGTAAACGATGTCTTAGCTTCAGCAGATAAAGTTTAAATGGATGTACTGTCTGCGGCGGATTTGCGATGTTGGCGCAATGTGCTCATTGCGCGATGATAGATATAATGAATTTTCTTACCTTGCAACTGCTTCGCTGTATACGAATCCAGCAGTTGCTCGTCTTACGACCTCGAAGCATAAATCGGAGCCGTCCATACTGAAAGAGAAATGGAATATTGATACGGGAATATGCGGTGATGCGGTAAATGTAAATCTTTTAATTTAAATATTTATTAAATGAAAATATTTATTCCATTCTGTAATTCTTATTTGTTTCAGCTGTCCTTTGCTACTTTTTACATTATCCATTGATAATATTTAAATTATTGACATTTATTTATCTGCATGTATCGATTAAAAGTGGGAACATAACACTCAATTAATTCACAGAAAATTATTGATTAAAGCGATACATAATTAATCCATAATGTTATCATTGGATAAGTATTTCTTGCGCCAAAAAAATAATATCTCATTAAACTAAAGGAAATAACAAAGTACGGTTGAGTGTCACATTATTTAAATAGTCTCGTTAAAAACGCCTTGAGCACCGAGTCTATTAAAAACCGCTAGCTATCTTATCCGATAGCGTAGATTATTTCGAGAGCACCTCGGATGTGTGTATCCAATTATAGCGAACTATAGTAGAACGTTATAATAGATAGCAAACAACTAAATGGAAAACGTGCCTTTCCCGAGTAAAGATAGAGTCGTTAAAGAAATATCACGTATTTATTTGGTGTCGAATCTTTCATTTTCGACACGCGTGACGACTTTTCTATCTCATATATTACAAACGTAACATTTCATTATCCTGAAGTAATAATTACGCCGGAAAGAGAGTAGACTTGTTGGCATATAAAGGACGAGACTGACGCCTTTCCTTTCAAAAGTCGCGCTTCTAAAAAAAGACTCGTTGAAAGTTCATGATTGAAAGAACATAACTATAATAGCTTACGCTGCATTTTTTATAGTCTTAATCTTATAAGACTAAAGATTATTGAGATATCGAAACTTATCGCTAGATAAAATATTGAACATCCTACGTAATCCACTGTACATATCCAATCATTGAAATATTTATATCTATTAAATATTTTTATCGGCGCTTATCAATGCACGTTAATGCGCTGTATAACGTAATGTGTTTCTCAAAATCCAAAATATGTTCTCGCATACTTACTATTCGAATACCATGTATAACATGCCCTCGGAACTGTAAGTTTCCAGCAGTTCTACAATGTGTGGATGTTTCAACATATGGCATATTGTAGCTTCCCGTTTCAAATCTAAAACATGCAAAATAGATGCGTAGATTTCACGCAGCAGATTTCACACATAAAATATTACACGATGGAATAAAAAAAATCGTTAAATAATATACATCGTTCAAATGTGATTGCTTTAAATAAATTATATTTTACTGACTTTTTAACACGATTTTTGCACTTTTACAAAATTATTTTAAATTTTAAAATTTAAATAATTTAGGAACAATATAAAAAAATTTTAAATAAAAAAGGTTTAAGTACCCGTAGTGATGTAACGTAAGAAGCGTAAAGAAGCATGTACATATTGAAAACCATTAAAATTCATAAGCAAATTATAAAGCAAATATAATTTATTTGCAAAATATATACGCGTGTATATACGTGTAATTATATAACGAATGCTACAAATTTCAATATTGTATAATATTATCAATTTAGCAGGAAATTAATATTATAAATATTATAAACACATGAAGTTATATAATTTGTTATTGCTATCGAATCATAATAATATCTGAAGAAAATAAATATTTTATAAATCTATAAAATCAGAATATATCAGATAATTTTAAGCTTATTCCAGTTAAACGAAACGATATATATTTTATCTGGATCGGATACAAAAAACTCCGTTTCCCAGTTTTTACTATAGTCAATTTAGATGCCGTATCTGCACTGAACTGCAATGGAATCTGCAGTCAAAGCTACGAAAAACAAAACTACGAAAATCGACTGCAATAACGGAATAGCTCATATTTTCCAGTTGTGTTAAAAAGAAATGCATCACAGAAAAATACTTACAAAAACTAATTAAAATAGTTTTAAACAAAGATATTTAATCAAAATATTAGCATCTCGACATCACTATTAATATGCAAGCTTATAAAATAATGTTTGAAAAATTTTTATCACTTTACATTTTTCCTCAAATTTTACACGTTTTTATAAAAGCAAGTATTAAATAATTTTGAATTTATTAATAATTTATCGATATAGAATTTTTATAATAAATTTTAAATTTCTATTTATAAAGAGCAGCAAAAATTATCATTATATATTTCATTCATAAATTCTTCGATTAATATAAGCTGCAATATTAACTTTCGCAATAAAACTTATCACAAAATTATACATGCTATTTTACAACTTTGTAATTAAATATCTTTTCAATTAAGAACAAAATTAAAATCTCGTTAATGTAAATTTTACTTAAGCTTAAACTGTACAAGAATAAAATTTTGCTGTCCATTTGCAAATTAGTTCAGTAAAATGATTTAATTTTTAATTACAAAATTTTAACGTATTCATTGTCATTGTTAAATATATTTTAATAAAATTTTAATGTTTGCCTTTAATAAAATTTTAATGTTTACTTTGTTATCTATTTTTTTTTCAATAAAAGAATGTATTGGAAATTGAGAGATAATAATTTATGTCATATAAATTCTCCCTTATAAATAAATAATATCTGATAAAGTAACCCGTGTACTGTAAGTAAGGAAGGAAGGAAATCATAACGAAGAGAAAGGAAAGAAATATATAAATTATAAAGAATAAACAAGAAAACTTGGTAATATTTTATGACATCCAGCGAAACGCGTGTATCTGTACTTTATAGTTATAGTTTGCAAATACAAACGAGTTATTATACTCCGTTCGCATATGTTTCCGGATATTTCCATGTAGGATCCCTTGTAATACCAAAGGGATTCCATATGGTACCTCGAATGAACATCTGTTTCGTTACTAATACGATACATTTATGGGAAGTGTTCCCAGGATAGAGGCTACTTTCTCTTTGTTCTAATTTATCGGAGTAACTCTATGGGGAATTTAGAGACTGTATAAAGAGTGTTGTTTCAAAATCAATTCTCTCTATTTTTGCTATCGTCTATTTTCAAACGAGTTCTCGGTACGTTCACAACTGATTCGCTAGCTTCGTGCTATCGGCAAACATTAAATATGACTCTCATTTCCGGAAAAAAGGCGCTTTATTAGAGAAAATCGGTTTTTGAAACAATGCGCTCTCCTCCGTATATTTCATCTGGACCTGTCGGCCGGTGCGCCGGATTAAATCCCCGAAAAATGTGCGCAGCGACAATAGTCCGCCTTTCCATTCAATTGCACAATGGGCCTTCGCACCGGTTCACAACTCGAACCCATGTTTAGTCAGTCGCGCACCATTGGGGTAAACGTACGTTGTCAGGTGGACGGATAGGGGAGCGCATAGGCCTTGTTTCGAACACAGTGGAAATTAATGGGAGGCTATTTACAAGGAACCCGGCAGGAATGGTCTCTCCCTTATTTCAATGAACTTATGGACGAAAAACAGTTGAAAATATGAGAAATACATTTTGCACTGTTTACATAATGATGAATTGAAACAGCTTGTCTAAATTAAATCGATATATTTTCTCCTGCCCAAGTATTACGAATTGTAACACGTATAAGAGAAATGTCTCAAAACGTAGTATTAAAGCGTTTCATTATTGATCATAAATTGCAAAGAACATATATCTGAAAATGCTTTAATATCAAAAAAATACTTGCTTCTCGAAAGAATTTCATAAGACATTTTATGATTTCAGAGATATCTTCTCGATATATACAGTCAACTTCAATTGATAACTCGATATTTAAATGTATATTATGTATTGTAACGTATTAAAAAAGTCTGTGCCTTTTATCGAATTGCTCAAACGTCAGACACTCGAAATTGGAAAGAGACTCTGACTATTTTTTTATATATCTTCCTTGTGTGTGTATGTGTGTGTCTCTACGTCATACGTATTTTCGTATAGATATACTCACCCGCAGTGCTGAGCCCAGGACTAGAAGTGAACTTCGCCACATCGACAATTTTTACGGCGAAAATCTGCCCGGTGTGACGGTGAATGCATTTCCGAACGACGCTAAATGGTCCTCTGCAACAACGCGAGCAAGACATGAACAATAATAATTACATTCGCGACAGCCAACTAGAAAATACGAATTACGCGTCATTTTCAGATTACCAGTAAATCAGATAGTAAGCTAATAGACGCAAGCAATTATGGATATTATATAATATTTGCAATGTATAACATTTGCAAAATGTAATTGTGAAGAATAATGAATTTTATTCAAAAAAGTCTATTACGTATTTTAATTTCTTACAATACTACGCGCAGAGAGAGATTGAGAGAGAGAGAAAGAGAGAGTCAAAGAAAACTTGGGTTTTTGAATAGTTAGTTTTAATTGAATTACAACGAACTCTTTCATTTACAAAAGGTACAATTGCAAAGCCAATTAAACTTGAAATGTGAAATTTGTATGTCGTTAATTTGAGTACATTAACAAACTTCAACGAATCGTTGAAGTTTGTGGATATTGTAAAATTGAAGTTCCGGTTAGAGGATTAATATCTTGAGAACTTCTTTGACATCACTTTATAGACCAAGGTTACGTCCTTCCGGTGACCTAACGCCATTTTTAAATGTCGCGTGCGCTGTGACTCTCCATTTTTCTTACGCATGCATATACTAATTTTGCATCCACACCATATATCTACATGTAAATTTTACAGGAGTTTTTACAATAAATATAAGAAAATCAAGAAAAGGAAAATGTCAATATAATCAATAAGGTCATAGTTCGTTGAAAACGTTAAAATCTTATCTATTTTGATAAAAAAAAGATAAAATATCTTGAAAATAAATTTTATCATGTGCAGATAAATTTTGATATAAAAATGATATTTTTAGAAATTAATAGAGATATGTAAATTTTCTTTGCTAAATTCAAAATATTTTATATTTTAAAATCCATCATGCTTACTTTCCTCGTGAAATAATCAATATCACTATTTCCAACAAAGTATAGGTGTTTCTTAAAAGCATGGACAGCTAACTATTAAAAAAATTATCAGATAACGCTATCTTTGCGTTTGCCGATTTACTGCTTTTCATAGGCTTTATACACAAATAAATAAGTATCGGGATAGATGTCAATATCTTGGAATAGAAACATCCAGCATCAACTCTTGGCGGAGACAGAAAGAACGAAATATCTTACGTTTATATTTAAATTATTTATATGCGTATTTTTAAATCATATACATACAACAACACACAAATATTCACGCACGCACACGGATGGTTATTGATAGATTGAATTTCTAGATATTGATGTCGTATACCTGGATGGTATCGCATAAAAAAGATAATCTAGGTGAGACAGGTGTCTATATAACATGGTGCAGGGAGTAGGTCATACGATCGGGCCTGTACTTAAGGGTTAAACTCGATAGTGGTCTCGGTTATCCATCGAATGATAACCACGCATGCATTCATGGAATTCGTGAAAACCCACAATGGAGAATGTCATGCGTAGAGCGTTTCACGCAAGCATCTATCCTTGCGGCTCGCACAGTAATGATGCACTATCACATCAAACGTACATACTCCAATGATACTCCAATAACAAATCGCACATACAGAATCTTATCTGTATTTTATTTATACTCGCGGTAAAGATGCACTTCTTTTATTTCGAGACGCTTTCAATTTCCTTTATTGTCGAACATTATCTTCCACTTTTTGTATTCTTGTTTCGACATTCAAGAAGCTATACTATTTTTATATTACTCGATCAATATAGACGAGCCGTTATTTTCAATAATCTAATATTTGAAGACCGGCGATTTGCTTATAAAATGTAATTATATTTTTTTTATTTCACAATTCTTTAAAATTAAAACGGCAAAATTTATGTATTAAAGGATGATATTCCATTGGGCAGATTTCATTATTAAATTTGTAATTAAATTATTAATATTAACTTTTCTATTAATTATGTAAATTAATAATGTTTTAAATAATTCTCTCTCTCTGTATCTTATTTCTCGTAATAACGAATTATAACGAATGTATTTAATAAAGATATCATAAGTACCAATAATGATTTAACGGATAATTATATTATTTTGAATCTACATAAATTACGGTATCATTGAAATCATTTGTTTATTTGTTTATATCCGATGGATAGCGTTAATGTGTATAATGAAATAAATTTATTATCCTTTTAAGTATTCAATACATGTATATGTTATATGTATACAGCAAGGTATATATAACAGTATAAGAAAATAAAAAATTTATCAAATTTTCATATAAAGTTATAAAAATTAAATAATTATATTCAGCTATAATTATCACAACATTCTTTTTAACGCAAGATAAAATAAAAACGATAAAGTAATTCATTATATAAATATTTCATTTTGTACTTATATGTATAATATTCATATTTTTCAAAATTAAATTGCTGTGCAATTATATTATGCACTTAAAAAGTAATTAAATTATTTGACAATTTAAAAATTAAATTAACAATTATTATATTTGATTGAATTTCTAGGAAAGAAAATTAATTTAACAAAATAATTCAATTAAATTATTGTACTTTCGATAGACTTAACATAAATTGAAGAATCTAATGGAATCTTTTAAAATCGTGTCTATGTAAATCCTCTGTCGTCGCATATACAAGCCGTCATCTCTTGTGTGCTCACGAACGAGTTACTAAATACATCATCTCTCGTTTTTCGTTGTTAAAAGCTCTCTTGTAAGACGGCCCTTGAGTGCCTTAAGGCCTTCATAAAGCAATTCGCACGAAAGCGTAATCCGCCTTTTACGGAAAGCTATTGACTTCTCGTGTCAGTTTCCAGAAGAGGTCAAACATCACGGCGACCTATATTCGGAATCAATTTTCCGCTTCGAAAAGAATGCACATGCAAAATTGCTTTTCTTTTGTACTTCTTTACGTATCTAGATGATTTGTATTATATTTCTTACAACCTCAAATTATTTTCTGGACAATCTGTAATATAATAAAGTATAAAATTGACGGAGATTGACTTGTTTATTGTCAAGATTTCTATAAAAATTTAGTCGAATATCGGGATGACGCGGGATGATTCGTGCTAACGCGAGTCAAAAAAATCCCAAATTCAAATATCCCGGTCCCCATATCCCACATATACAATTTTTAGCGGGAAGTCACAGAGGATCTTCAGATAGAGGATCTCTAGGTGACTGAAATAGCTCTACTCGGCTATCTCACATTACTACTACAGCACTGCTAATCAAGTATCACCTTAACTTCATACCACGTACATGAATAAAACTTGATAGAGCATAAGTATAAATTATTAGTATACCGATTCTCACACCGTCGTCCAATACAGCCCCGTTTAACCTTATGGCCATTGTAAATTAGAGTTTGAATCTATCGTAATTGAACTTTGCCTTCTGTCGTTAACAAGTTACGTTGAAGGGAGGACATCGTTAATACAAACGCTCAAGTTTCATGCAGAATTCCGCTTTCCAAAACGGCAATTACGGACATCGGATCGCTATATACGCTGAAGCTGTTTGAAATTTTAGGTAAATCCGCTAGGATAGCATGCTGCTCCGAAGTCATAACTAAACATAACTTGTCAATGATTAGAATATGCTGCGTCCAAATTGCTGATTTATAATCTAACAACTCATTAATGTGGAGAAAATTATTCGTTGCGCGTGATCAAGAATGCCGCGACTGTTTAAAATAAAATATCTAAGATAAAAATGACATGTTGCATTTCTCTCAATATTTTCCCTTTTCAGTACATGTTTAATTTGTTTCTAAATAAGTAAACATTTTTTATTTTTAATAAATATTTAAGATCTTTGTATCATATTTATTTATAAAATTATGCCTACATTCATGCCTTTATATTTCATACATTAAATTGATAATTTTGCTAGACTTTGTATAGATATTATAGATGATTTTACGACTTGCAACTCGTTTTGTAATCGTATATAGAGATTATATTTACATAGTGTCCTTTACTTCAAATAACTTGCGTGTATTAATATAACTTTTTAAAGATTCAGAACACACGTGAATCTCGATCGGATCTGGAGGAATCTGCTCCTCCTCGTTCGGAATGTTCAAGAAGTTTCAGATCTACCATAATTGGATGTCGGACACTTGTTTACGGATACAGAAGCTGCAATCGATGCCAGACTACATCATCAAGATACGTCTGCCCGACATTAACATTCCATCTCTATACCTCATTCGTTTCCGCGGTATTGGAGGCACGTAGACGTAATGGGCACGCCTGACTAGGGAAAAGAGAGAGGGATGGGAAATTGAAACCACTAAATGGGATTGTTAGTGAAAGTCAGGAATAAATAACGTTTCCAGCTAGCACAGAGGCGTTTGCGATGTTCAGAAAGGCTCGTTTAACTTGCTGAGATATTCCCTTTTACGTCGACAACCCTCATCAGACTATTTAGTCGCTCTTACGCCGTACACAATTTCTCTGTAGTTATTCTTATCAACACGTACAGATCATATATATGTTACGGCTAACATATATATGTTACGGCTAACCGAAACGCAGTGCAGCATGTAAATACGGTAGTTACTTATCTCTTCCTCGATGGCTCTGTTAAACTTAAACCGCGCCGTCACACTGATATTACATGCCTCTCCTCTATCACTATTATGAATTATTTGCTTGATTTTGTAACAGCTGGATTTCGTAAAAATAAGACTTATGTTCAACACTATGTTATGAGAATAGAATGATGAATTCCAAATCTTTAAAAATATGAATTTATAAAAATTTGTAAAAAATTAATCATTTTTTTGTTTTCTTCACATTAAAGTGATTTGTATAGTAAATTCTGCAATTTATATATGTGTTTCTCGTATAATATAATCAAGATTTTCCAATTCTTTTTTTCAATTTCTAGTCTAAAATTTATTAGTTCTCTAAGTTTAAATAATCTAATTATATAAATATATTGTACCACTCTCTCTTTTGTATGACATATATTTTCTTTTCGTTATATTTCCATGATATGTAATGACAATATAATAACGCATTCTTCGTGATAAAAAGTATAATAATCAATTCCCATATTTATACTATTTCATATTATTATTATTATTATTATACTTAAAAAAACCATTTTAACAGATAAAACAAAATTTTTAATTAGTAATTTTAATTATTACTTTAAATTTCAATTGTTAAAAATATTATTTGTTTAAGAATATAAATGCTGATATTATCGACAATTAAAAAATACTCATAGTTAAGTAGTAGATTGCTTTTTAATATAATTTTTTTTCTCTTCCTCTCTTAATTCCTATGATTAAAATCTCAAGAAATCAAATATGGAGAAAAAGATAACATCATTGGACATATGTGCGTATTGATTTATTACATAAATAACTACTTGAAATTTGAATTATCACATTCTACGTATTTCTTGTCTGTAGGTATGTAGCTATTCTAAAAAGTTACTGATAAAATTTATTTAGTATCCACGTCGCAATAATGTCTTCGTTAAATTACAGCAAACATAATTTCTTATCTTATAGTTAAGTCAATGCTGGTAGTTAAATCTATATTTTATTATATTTACATTTGTTAGAGATTATCTCCCATGAATGGATATCACAGGAATCAACGAGTATAAAAGAAACGAAAGAGAAGCAAGCGCATTATTGCTGATCGTGTGCAACCATTCAAGCTTAATCATGTTGCTGGTTACTTCATTTCTTGCGTGTTACATCGGTTGGACAATTGCAAACGTGATTCCTCGTAAGCCATTCATTTATTCCATAATGTTACTATTAAAAGTTCGTGAAAATCGTTTTACAGTTATGCTTTCATAGGATAATAATCCTCAGGTGTTGATGTCTGTACGATCTCCATAAAATACGATTATGGTGATCTTCAAGAGCCTGAACCGTTGCTCTTGAAATGGAATGGTACGGATGCAGTCGTCTAGTATCCGAATGACGATACCTTTTTTTTTCGAGTAATGCGCGATTGAAAATATTCGCGAGTGACTCCATTTATCTGGCATGTTCCGGCAGAAATAATTATCTAAAAAAAAAAAAAGAAGATAGGACAACATGGTCAAAGCAGTTTGCGTAAAAAATAAAATGTTTAAAATGAATGACAGAGATCATCATTTTTCATCTCTAGTTTGCAAATCTTACATCCAGCATATCGTACGTAGAGAGTACATACACGGAGCACTCACCTCGCATCGAAGGATACAGTCCTATCGAGATTGGATTCAACGTGGAACGTTTCAACGACAGAGACATTTTCATCCGTATTATTGAATTATGCTTCGATCAGGAAATATATACGACATTTTATACGAAGTTCAAAATGACGAAAACGATTGAAAATCGTCAACATTCTCCCAGGTAAGATCTTTTAATAACACAGCTCCACAAAAAAAGTGGACCAGACCGGGTCCGACGGACCAGACCAGTTATCAGAGAGCCTCGTTTATTTACCCCTACAACCTAATCTTTTTTGAGGTCAGTTTGTTAGTTGTAGGAGTGAAAAAACGAGGTTCTCTGACAATTCTGACTTCAGATTCAGCGGGTCAAAATACATAAGGATATTCTGGTCTGATCCATCGGACAGATCACTTTTTTTCTGTGGGGCTGTGTAATTAATAGATTCTCGATTTAGTAGTTTTTTCTTTTGCTAGATTTTTTGGCTAAAAAATAATTATTCAGTATTACTTGTATAAATTTTAAGAAGTTTTAACGAAATAAGTATAATTTCATTTAATGTTAATATCTATATCATATATTAATATTTTGATAGTCAAATAAATCATCCTTATTGTTAGAATATTTAATTACGATATATTACACTTACATTAAAATACTTGATTACAATATACTTTTTTAATATAATTTCTAAGAACAACTTTTAAATACAATCACCAATGAAAAGGGCGTATCGTTTGTATATACAGCTGTTGCTTATGGATGTTTTAGACCGGCCGAATTCATAGTGGAACCATTTTATCCCAAAATAAAAAATATAAACTATCTGTATAATTTCGAGACTCAGTTAGATACATTTACCAAAATCTTAAAATCGGCCGAATTGTCTGAAACACGATTGGAGTCGCAGTTTTTCTCTCGCGGACATTTGGCGGCTTCAGAAGACTTTGTCTACGGTAGCCAGCGGTATTCAATCTTTTCGTATTTGAATATTGCGCCTCAATGGGTCACTTTTAACGATGGTAATTGGAATTCGCTGGAGACCAACATCAAACATTACGTCCATGATAATCACTTGGACCTCGATGTTTATACAGGGGTGCATGGTTAGATGACCATGAAAGACATCGACCGCACACAACAACCCGTATATCTGGACATCAAGAACAACTCATGCCCGTAACCAAATTCTTTTGGAAAGTCATCTACGATCCAAACAGCAGGCGGGGTACAACGTTTGTAGGTCTCAATGATCCGTTCATCGAATCGATCATAAACGACGTATATCTCTGCACACCTATCAAAAGGGAGATCCTATGGCTAAACTGGAAACCGCGCGATATCAAGGCTGGCATCTCTTACGTTTGCAGCGTTGCTGATCTGAAAAAGGCGGTGTCCGCGGTACCGCAGCTCGATGTGATCGATCTATTAGTCTAATGTGATACGAGCAAATCACTTTGCTTCGTTCTTATGCGTATTGTGCACGTTACGAGAAAATATTGATAACCGCGATAAATAAACTCTTCAAATTCTAAATTTTTAATTATTTATATTCAGAATTACTTGAGATGACGCGTGACTTCGTGCTAACGCGAGTGATTAGTTAACGAATCCTGGGTTCAATCCCAGTGTCACTGGGCCAGTGATCCCTCATCCCGTATACATCCCATTTTCAGCGGAAAATCACAACTTTTGCGGAAAACTTTTTCTAGATGATATTAGGAATTATTATACCTAGCCACACACCCATCTTATATTACTATTACTAGAATTACCTAATGTATTGAGATCTGTAAAAAAAAATAGAAATAAAACATATAAAAAAAAAACTGCTGATAAAAATATATTGCGATATCGAATTATATTATTTTTTCATGATATGAATGACAATATAATAATGCGTTCTTCCTGATAAAAAGTATAATAATCAATTCCCGTACTTATACTCTGCTATATTATATTCTACTTAAGTAACGCCATCCTTGAGGTCCTAAAATGAAACGTAAGTTTGGGAATTTTTTGTGGGTAAGTGAAGAACTTTATTTAAAAAAGAAAATAATCTACTTTATTGTAGACATATTTAAGTGTAAAAAAATATTTTTAGTTGTTGCTAACTCTCCAAAATGGCGGCGTACTGGCTCACTTCCGCAATTGTCTTTTCTCGAACACGTAATTTGGTGTGCACGTTTTCTCCGAGACGATTTATCCTGGAACTAAAACCCAAGTCTCGGAGAAAACGTGCACACCAAATTACGTGTTCGAGAAAAGTTAATGAGCTGGTACGCCGCCATTTTGGGTAGTTAGCAACAACACAAAATATTTTTTTACACTTAAATATGTCTACAATAAAGTAGATTTTTTAAAAATAAAGTTCTTCATTTACCTACAAAAAATCCCCAAACTTATTAGGACCTCAAGGGTGGCGTTACCCCTTAAAAAGAAAAAAACATTTTAACAGATAAAACAAAATTTTTAATTAGTAATTATTACTTTAAATTTCAATTGTAAAAAATATTATTTGTTTAAGAATATAAATACTGATATTATTAACAGTTAAAAAATATTAATAGTTAAGTAATAGATTGATTTTTAATATAACTTTTTTTCTTTTCCTCTCTCAATTTCTGTGATTTAAATCTCGAGAAACCAAATATGAAAAAAAAGATAAATACATACATTATTATATCATTGGACATACGTGTGTATTGATTCATTACATAAACTACTTCAATTAACGCACACAGTAAAAAATTTTGTGTTAAATTTAATACATTTTACATATCCCAATTAACCACTCAAATTTTTGTGTTAATTTTACATAAAGCAAATGTGTTAAAAAGTAACAAAAATAATATGTAGAAAATTAATACAAAAATTTAAAACATATGGACGCTGTCAGAAATCAAAGTTTATGTTTTGACATATGTATAGTGTTAAATATAACTAAGATAAAATATTATTTTTACATTTGAAAAAAGTATCTATTTTTTATTTTGATCTTTTTATGAATAGCATAAGAATTGTGTCAATTTAATACATGGTAACTGTTATAAAAAGGAAAGTAATACAATTGATCTGTTCAATTTAACATATAAAATATGTCACCAAGAATTCATGCACTTACATATAAATTGTGTCATTTTAAATCTTAAAAGTGGTTAATATTAATTTAACATAGAAAAGTTCAAATAACACAACGACGATATGTTAAATTAACACCTGACTGTGTTAGAAATTTAACACAAAACTTTCTACACATAAAAATTTTAATACAAATATAAAATGTTTTTTACTGTGCATTCTACGTATTTCTTGTGCGTAGGTAAGTAGCTGGTCTAAAAAGTTATTGATCAAATTTATTTAGTGTCCATGTCTCAACAATGTCTTCGTTAAATTGAAGCAAACACGATTTGTAAGTTATCTTATAGTGAAATCAATATTTTGTTAGAGATTATCTCCCACAAATGAATATCACAAGAATTCATCGTTAATCAACGTATAAAATAAACGAAAGAGGAGAAAGCGCTCAGTATTGTTGAGTGTATGCAACCAAGTCAATTTTAATCATGTTGCTGGTTACTTCGTTTCTTGCTCGTCTTACATCACTTGGACAATTGCAAATGTGATTCCCTCTCGCAAGCCATTCATTTATTTCATAATGTTACCATTAAAAGTTCGTGAAAGTCGTTTTACAGTTATGCTAACGTGATAATAATCCTCAGGTGTCTGTACGATCTCTATACAATACGGACATGGTGATCTTAACGAGCCTCAACCGTTGCTCTTGAAACAGGACGGTACGCATGCGGCCGTCTGGTATCCGAATGACGATACTTTTTTTTCGAGTAATGCGAGATTGAAAATGTTCACGGGTGACTCTATTTATCTGGCATGTCCCGGCGAAAATAATTATCTCATAAAAAAAGATGGGACCGACATGACATGGGGCAACATGGTTGAAGCAGTTTGCGTAAAAGATAAGATGTTTGAAGTAAATTGACCAGCATTTCTCGTCTCTGGTTTGCAAATTTCCCATCAAGCGTACTGTTGAGTACACGAAGAACTCGTTTTGCCCCGATGGACACAGACTTATGGAGATTAGTTTCAACGTGAACAGCGACGACAAGGACATTTTCATCCCCACTATTGAATTATGCCGCGATGAGGAGACATATACGACATATTATACGAAGTTCAAAATGACGAAAATGATCGGAACTCATCAATATTATCCAAGGTGAGATTTTTTAATAATTGATAGATTCTCGATCTAGTTTTTTTAGTACTTTTTTCTTTTGTTAGATTTTTTGGATGAAAATAATTATTTAAAGTTTAAAAAGTTAAGTATATAATTTCATTTAATGTTAATATTTATACCATATATTAATATTTTGATAGTCAGATAAATCATCCTAATTATACGAATATTAAAATATTTAAATATGATACACTTATTACATTTTACTAATTATTAGTAATTATTAAAATATTTAATTACGATATACTATTTTAATATACTCTTTAAAAATAACTTTTAAACACAATCGCCAATAAAAAGGGCGTATCGTTTGTACATATAGCTGTTGCTTACATGTTTTAGAGCGCTCAGGTACAAAGGGGGAAAATTTTATTACAAAATAAAAAATATAGACTATCTGTACAGTCACGAGAACCAGTTCAATATGTTTGTCAAAATCTTAAAATCGACCGAGTTGGCTAAAATGCGATTGAAGTCGCAGTTTCTCTCCCGCGGACATTTCGCGGCCTCAGGAGATTTTGTTTACGGCACCCAGCAGCACTCAACCTTTTCGTATTTGAATATTGTGCCCCAATGGAATACTTTCAACCAAGGTAATTGGAATATCCTGGAGATGAGCATCAGAAATTTCGTTACTAAATATTTGGACCTCGATGTTTATACGGGGGTGCATGGTCAGATGACCATGAAAGACATCGACGGTACACAGCAACCTGTATATCTGGACCCCGAGAACAAACTCACGCCCGTACCTAAGTTCTTTTGGAAAGTCATCTACGATCCAGACAGCAGACGGGGAACAGCGTTTGTAGGTCTCAACGATCCGTTCATCGAATCAATCATAAACGACGTATATCTCTGCACACCTATTAAAAGGAATATCATATGACTAAACTGGATACCGCGCGATATCAAGGCTGGCATTTCTTACGCCTGCAACGTCGTTGATCTGCAAAAGGCGATGCCCGCAGTACAACAGCTTGAAGTGATCGATCTATTAGTCTAATGTGATACGAGCAAATCACTTTGGCTTCGTTCTTGTGCGTATTGTGCACATTGCGAAAAAATATTGATAACCGCGATAAATAAACTTGTAATTCTAGATGTTTATTTATTTATATTTAAAATTACTTGGGATGACGCGTGGCTTCGTGCTAACGCGAGTGATTAGTTAACGGATCCTGGGTTCAAATCTCAATAGTTTCTTATCCCGTATACATTCCATTTTCAGCGGAAAATCACAAGGAAAACTTCTTCTAGATGATATTAGGAATTATTATACCTGGCCACACCCATCTTATATTACTGCTACTAGAATTACTTAATGTATTGGGATCTGTAAAAAAATAGAAATAAAATATAAATGAAAAATAAAAAACTGCCGATAGAAACGGATATATTGCAATATCGTATTATATATACGATACAAAATGATATCTAGTCCAAGTCTAACAGGCACATCTCTATAAGTCAAACTGTAACGATACTTCACTGAACTAAGCAGATACTTTATCTTCGATACGAGCGAGGTGTCGATAACAGGAAGGCAACATTCATGCGTTCGTAATAGTGAATATAGATGTTAGCAACTTATTGAATAATATATTTTCGAAAATGCACCGATATTCGTATTACAGGTATTAATCAGATATCTACTGAATTTTACTTATTCGTTATAGCGACAATATTTTATGTTCATAAAATGGCGATCAAAAAATATTAAGCATTATTGACATATATTTAATATTGTATGATTAATGTAATAACATTCAATATTAATTTAGTTTAATACGAAACTTGGCAAAGTTTGTACAAAATAAATCATATTGGTGCGCGGTGACCAATATATTAATTGACTAAATATCAAAATACACCAGAGTAATAATTTATAAACATATAAGTTAAACATAAGTATGTCATATATAGATGAAAATTGGCAACGTGAGAATAACTTTACATTGAGATAAATTGCTCTAAAAAATTATCATGCCTTAATTATCATTAAAATATTATGT
>VBVQ01001105.1:2434-40270 GCA_011636635.1 Tetramorium simillimum
CTATAGTGGCTTCTGGTCTTGTAAAGATTAATAATTTTACAAGAGAGAAATTCAAGTGTTAAGGAATAAAAAGAACTTATCTTACTTTGAAGAACTTAACTTTGCTTAGGAACATATGATTGATAAAAAGAATCTGTTATATAGCCTTTCATAATTTATATTGTTAAATGATATAAGAATATTCTTATGGCTATATGGAGAACAAAAGACAGTTATCTAAATTTGACATTATGTATTTCAATTACGTATATCATGACGTATATTATTAGATGTGTGCTTAGATTTCGATGAAAACATCTTTGTTCACATTTAAAATAACATCCTGTTTTTTGGTATCGTATACACAATTAATTTCTCCTAATTCGCAATTACGTGCAATATCCAATAATTTTTATTATATATATATGTATATATATATATATTGCGCCAGAAATAATTTCAAAATATGAGAGAAAAATTACCATACTTGTAGTTAAATCCATCTTTTATACAAAAATTCTAAATCTCTCACGCACACATACTTTTTTCTGATACATGGTGCTAATGAAATAGGTCGTTTATAGTTAAGAACTTACTATCATATATGCTCACATGTAATGTTAATGCTAATATAGTGTGCAATATTAATACATAACATTAATATCACACGCTCCAATGATAAAAACGTGTTCTATCAGTTATTAAAATTCATCTGAATGCGAAACACGCAATTGAATTTCCCTTATATCAATATATTTTCCTCGCGTTTACTTTCGTATTTCTGTAAATCGCGGTGTTACCTTATCGCCGGGATCTCCTGGCACGCGGACCACCGCGACCGCGCATGTATCCGCGACCTCTGCCTTGAGGCTTCCCTTGACTGTGATTTCGTTCTACCTTCGGCGCAGGTTTTTCAGGTTCCGTATGTTCTTTTTCTTC
Source organism: Tetramorium simillimum (assembly GCA_011636635.1). Taxonomy (NCBI): domain Eukaryota; kingdom Metazoa; phylum Arthropoda; class Insecta; order Hymenoptera; family Formicidae; genus Tetramorium; species Tetramorium simillimum. The sequence continues at coordinate 3,353 of VBVQ01001105.1, forward strand.
TGCCTCGTCGATTAGATTTTCGGTTTCGTTGTCATTGTCCATATCTGTCCACATTTCTTCGGCTTCTGGTTTTGCATCCTGTGTATTAGTGGCGTTTCCTGCGGTAGTTTCCTTCGCATTTTCCTCTGCTTCACGATTTTCCTCTTCCTCCGATTCGGCGGCATCGGCTTCCAATGGATCATACTTCTCCTCTCCATCTGATCTTTTCGGTGCCACATTCGCATTATCGGCATTACTCTCTTGCTGCTCTTTTGGTTTGTCATTATCTTCATTTTCATCATGACTAATCTTACGACGTTTCCAATGTAGCTCGCATTCCTCCTTAACTTCGACGTTTTTCTCATTCTATAAACGCAAGAAATTTTATAAATTTTGAAAATGAGCTTTTTTACAGCGATTTTTTTACAGGACCAATCGCTTACCTCAGTTTGTTCAGTTTCTTTCGTTTCTGCAGCTGGCGTATTTGATGTCAACGATTTTATCTCTGCTACAAAGTTCCGATAGTGCGTAATGCTGCGTAAATGAGCATTCATATCCTCACCCAAGAGCATAAATCTTCGGCAACGCTCGCAATAAAATCCTTGGACCTCCTTGACCATAGATTTACCTGAATTAAATATAACTTCTTGTAAAAATATTATACACCAAAAAAGTACACAAGTATTGTGCTTTCTATTTCGTAAATTAAAATTATAGCTTTTCTCATTTTATATAATCCATACCAATAAAGATCTGATTTTGACGACAATATTTATAAGATGGTATTTTGAATTTCTTCTCAGTTATATTTTCTACAATATCCATGATGTATTCTTGTTCTCCTGAATCTTCTTCTTTTTCGTTCTTCGTGTCATGACAAACATCTTTCTCCTCATCTTCCGCAGTGCGAACCTCAGCTTCTCCCTTTGCCAATTTTTCTACAAAAACAGTTTATCAAATAAAAATTTTCTTCGAAATTAGTCGGAAATATTTTCTTTCATTCTTTTTTTTTATTACCTTTCTTTTTATTTTTCCGTTGTTCCTCGCATTGAACGGCATTCTTCATATGAGCGGGTGTTAAACAGTGCTCATCGTATTCTATGCGAGATGGAAATTCTTTTAGACAAGGAAAGCAGCGGGGATGCAAGAAAGTTTTCAATTGTTGATGCTTTTCGCTTTTCCTATGCGTAGATAAGGTTCCGTAAAAATTCAGATCACACATCGTACAATATTCTCTCACATTGAAATCTACAGAGACCTGCAATCAAATCAAGATGAAAATCATAGATACAAATATTGTTATCAAATCATAGATACAAATATTATTCATCTATCAAATCTATATTCAATTATTTCTTTAGGAGATGTGACTCACTTTTTTGCCGCGTCGCTTCGAATTGTTCAAGCTAAGCTCACGCTGCTCCTCGGCAACTCGTAGCTCGTGTCTCATCAGATCAACCTTCAATTTATATGACTCGTCCAACTTTTCCATCATCAGCTGATGCGCACGACCGCGTAGATGATTTTCGAAGGACTGAAAAAATATAAAAGTTAGCTATTGTTTGTAAATTATAATTATGTAAATTTATTAATGTCATCGATGATACATACAAATCCGTCCCACATGTGCTTGTTGCAAATATGACAAAACATATGGTTCATCGGAACTTCGGAGTAACGACTTTCAGCATGTCTAACTTCTGACTTCTTGCCAGTCATTTTCGTGTTTTCTTTCTCGGTTTTTTCAGACGCATCTTTCGCTTCTTTCGACGAAGAATCTTCCGCAGCGGACTTTTCCACCTTTTTCTCGCTATCTTCCGTTTTTTCATCGTCCATTTTCTCAACTTTTATTTCTACCATGTTTTTCTCATCCTTCCAATCGCGCTTCTTATCCTCGGACTCGTCTGCGTGTTCATTGCTGTTTATCATAAATAATCTAGGATAAAGCTTATGTTCCAAGAAGAATTTTATAATCAATTTGAACAATTGAGCATGTTAAAACTTGTTATGAAACATTAACTTCCAATTGTAAATTTAACTATGTAGCTTTGCAACTCATAGTAATCATGTTAATTTATACGAAATTCCGTTTCTGAATATAAAAAAAAATTTACCGATATTTATACAGAAGTGTATAAAAAGATGTAACTCATACATCTTAATAGAGTGTAGGATAATGTATTGCAATATATCGCCGATTGGAATGCTATACGTCAAAATGCGTTTTGATGAATATACAGGGAGAAGAAATTACGAAAAGTAACAGTAAAATTTTAGCACTCTGGCCAATGTTTGTGAAATATAAGTTGAATCGCATTGATGGTATAGGATAAACATATAAAAAGAAAGAGACATAGATAAGAGAGAAATTTCTGAGTAATACTACAAAACATATATTAGCTAAGAATTAAGAAAATATATGTATATTTGTACATGTATTTAGGCAAATAGTTCGGAGAGACTGAGACTTACTGAAATTTGAAGAAACTATACCAATCACAGGTAATCGGGAGCTTACCTTTTCGGAACAGGCGGTTCTGCTTTTTCGCTATCAGAAGTCTTAACATCCTGCTGTTCCTTTTTGGCAGTCTGATTTTGTTTAGAGGCAGGAATTGGTTTAGAAGATTTATCGTTGCGATGTTGTATTTGGTTTCCGTTCATACGTTGACTGCCAGACTGGGGTGCACGAGATTGTTGTGCGGATGGGCCACGTCGCCCAGCGGGGCCATCTCGGGCTCGATTGCCCATCTAGTTAAGTAGTAGAGGTCAAACGACCAAAAGCATCATGAGAAGTATCTGATGTAACTGTGATTCTTCTCAAATCGAGACACTGGTTCTAGAAACCACTTGGGATTTGAGGAAGAGAACAGTTCTACAGTCGATAAAATGGAAGCAGGACGGAGTCGGTGAAATATACCGAGGCTCTTTCTTCCATTTCCACACCAAGTATGGAAGGAAAGGGAGATAACTGTAGAGTGCATCCCGACTTCGAGTTGAAAACGCATCGTGTATATACTGGCACGATCGCAACGATCATAAGATACGATCATAATTATAAAATAGATATAATTTTTTTTTGCCACTAAAAATATTTGAGTAAAACTCGGTGAACGCTAATGAACGTGAAGAAGAAATTAAATCAAGTGAAATATGCAACTTGTGTATATAAGTGGTAGTAGTTTTGAATAAAGTGCAACCATATTGATTTTAGTATCACATTAGTGGACAGAAGACTCTGGTTATACACTATAATGTGAGGTAATGTTCAAATTCGGACCTGCAAAAACCTTCAGTGAACTTCCAGTAGTAAATTCAGATTTACATTCTGAAATCAACACACGTGTTTCAACTGTGCTCTTTTAATGAAATATTTTTATGGACGATATCTAGAAACCATTTCAGACAAAGCTGATCCATCAACAAGAATTATTTATATATTTATGATTTCGTCGGTCGTGTCTACTCGAGTGAGCGATATCCTATTTAATCGATCTCGGCTCAAGAAGGGGAATTTGTAACGCTCAGAATAGTTAAAGACAGTTTTGTGTCCATGCGTGGACCATAGATTGTCATTTTATAACTCCTGTTTACGATACAGAAGAAGATCGTAAGCAAGTGTTAAAAGAATTGCCTTAAAGATTACCTTGATTTCTCAGAAAAAAAAGGCATCGCGGCATTTTATTCTATCGAAATTGGTTACCTTGTTGTATGGCTGAGGACGCTGGTTCTTCATGGGATGCCGCGCCGACCGATCGTTAAACCGTCCGGACGAATAGTTCTGTTGGTTGGGATAATTCGGTCCTGGTCCAGAATAATTATTTCCCAGACTCATCAGAGACGGCACCTGCGTCAAAATGATGGATCAAAACGATCGTTCAGGGAATAAAATTGTAATTATCGAGCGAAAATGGATCCTTGTACCTGTGGTTGTGCCTCTTGCTGGCTGCGAAGTAGATTCGTAAGGAGATTGCTGGCGATTGCTAGCTGCGCCTGCGGCGACGCTAGGGAGAGGTTGTTGTTGGGCGTGGGCAGAATACCCCTGCCGGGCATCATGCCGCCCTCCCAGGGATTCATTCCGCCCATACCGCTGCTCCCGCTCATTCCGCCACCCATGTTACTTCCCATGCCACTGTTATTGCCAACTCGGTTACCACCGCCTCCGCTACCACCGCGGTTGAAATTCCCTCGATTCCCGAAGGAATCCCTTTTCACTCCTCGATTAAATGACATTGTGCTCCTAATGCTGGCAAAACAATTTGAAAACAATTAATCCTGGATACCATTCTTATGGAAGCTGATCTAAATGTTCTTCGCAATAATTTTTAAAAAATTTAATTCTTTTGTGTTTTGATTTTCTCTTTCCCTGCTTGTTTTTAAATAATAATTATTACCAAAAATCTATGAAAAATTAGAACTCGAAAATCTTGAATTCCAATTATAAATATATTTTACACATATTGTTTACATAGTTTACATATATTAATTGCCTTAATAGAAATTAGAAGTCTAAAATGAGATTAAGTCTAAAGTCTAAGATGAGATTTCTCAAGAGCAACGATAAATGAAATAGTATATACCGGTATGAGTATGTATGGGTGTGTACATGTGTTCCAAGTAAAAACGACCGATTAAACAGAGCTTATCTAATTAAAAACCAGCAGTACATTTTGTACAGTAAAAAAATCTTGTGACTAATATGGAAAATGCAACAGCAGATAAATACACGTAATATTTATACTATTTTGTACCGAAAGCTCCGCGAAACGACGTGGCGGATAACAAACGCTTGTTCCGGAGCATCACCAAAACCCGCGATACCCGGTGAAGTAGTCGATAAACTAACTCTGATTTAGGGAAATATTAGTACGTGCATTATGGAGAAGTATTGAGCTTCCTTACCAAAGCGACGACGCTAAGCGTGATGTGGCAAGAAGCCGACGAGAATCACAGCGAACGAAACGAAACGCAAATGAACGCAGCGAACAATTGCAAATGGCGGATCCCGATTGAACTACCATGAACTGTGGAATTGAGGCAGACCACTGTGCCATAAGAAGGATTGGGCACTTTCAACGGAAGAAGCTACTCGAGCGCTTTGTGATTCTTTAATATGATTGGTTGCTACACTCAGATCTAGCAAAAACCCAAAGGTAAGGGCCAATCATTTTAAAGAATTACTAATGTCTATTTCTAATTAAAATTAATCTGCATTAGTAGAAATAAACACTTTTGGGTATCGTTAATTAAACTCCGGTTAAAGTAACCGTGGAATTGGTCCATAGGGCCGACTTTTACCAAGCTCTGATTAATCTAATCGCAAATTAATTCCGTTGTTACTAGCATAGCTATTGGATAATACAGCTAAATTAGCCAATCAATCACGTCATTCGATTCCGTTGTGCGTAATCACGCCGTGGTCGAAATTTTACAGTTTCGACAGTAAATTAATAATTTACGATTTCTATAAATCCGGCTTTACTGCTTCGATCGCAAAAATCGCTAGAAGACATGTATTTCTACTGGAAATTGGAGATAGAAATCGGATGTTTGATAAACGCGTACGTCATATTGTTCATCTTGGACAAATCTACTTCAATTACGCTCAACGAAATAACGCTACAAACGATTTTCCACAAGCACAATAAATTTTCTCGGTTTTTCGTCCGAATAGAGCCTTGCTTATTGAAATATCGAAATTATCATAACGATTCTATTCATTTGTATTCGTAATAACAAAATAATAATTACAAAAAAACAGTACTTGTATTACTCATATCCTCTTATCCTTCGGAAACATGACTGGTCAATTTTGCGCATACATAATTTCCACGATTTTTTTTTGTAAACCTGTTTGGATCGGACGTTACGTAACGATTTTCTTTCGGCGGAATTTTCGGGAACCAGCACGAGATAATTCAAATCATTCGATTATCGATCCAGCGAATTAGTTTGCTTTCAAGCGCACGCACGTGCGATTCCCGTCGCATTATCGTGCATTATCGTGGCGTCTTCCAACGGGGATAGAGGTTGTTTTTTCCTTACGTTTGGCTCTTCTAAATAATGACCATCACTCTTCGTAAGGTAAAAAGAGGGAACGGAAGAATACGATAAAAAATTTTGTCTTGTTGATCAAAGTCGCGATCGAGCTGGTTTCTCTTATGGTTTTATCGCGAAACAACCAAGTATCTTTCGTGATTGTGCTTATTCATTCTCGTTATCGCTGAGCTAAGCATCTCGAGGTATGCAAGGTTCTTCGCACAGCATTTATTTTCGACTTGAACCAAGTCCGGATAGACTAACCGCACTTAAAATGTCAAGAAAGCTTGAGGAAATTGTAGGAAATTGTCGTAGAAGGTTTTTCATGATTAAACAATTAAATTATATCCAATAAAGTTATATTGCGCATTAGTGAGAATCGTGATATAGATATTGTTTTATTTTTGCGAAAAAAAGGAAATGCATTATGTTTGTAAAGAGAGATAGTTGCCGCGTTATTTCATTGTAATTTCATATGTAATTAAAATGAATTTTTGTTTAAGATGGATGAGAATGTGACACCAGAGAGAGAAACGCAGGATGATGTCTCTCACAAGGCATCTGATTGCGACAGCAATTCCGAGGAATCTTCAAAGGAAATGACTTCTTCGGAGGATCCTAAGGAAGAGTGGATGGATATATTTGGCAATGGTCAGTTGAAGAAGAGAGTTATAAAGAAGGGCGAGGAAGATACACAGCCACAAAGAGGCGATATATGTACAGTAAAGATTGTTGGTATGCTCGAAGATGGTTCAGTTGTGGAAGAATATGACGATATGACGATACAAATAGGAGACTTGGAAGTAGTACAGGTATTGTAATTGTTATTAGGATTTTGTTATGTTATAACTCAGTCAGTATCTTGTTCATACAATATCGAGATTGAAACTGCAGGGATTAGACCTAACGATTATATTGATGAAATTGGGCGAAGTTGCTGAAGTTGTGGTCAATCCCAGATTTGCTTATGGCTCACGTGGTACAGGATCTATACCACCTGACGTTACTATTACATACATGGTTGAATTGAAGAAAATAGAAGACGAACCTGAGATAGATAGTCTAAGCATCAATCAAAGAAGAAAAATAGGGTAATAGTTTTGTTTATTAATCAATATAATTGGAAGTCATTTATAGCTAAGTGTTGTTAAAGGTAAGACTTTATTTATTTACCTCTACTTTAACTTCTTTGCATCATGTATATTTATTTCTTTAAAGCAACAAGAAACGTGAACGTGGAAACTGGTGGTTTATTCGCAAGGACATGGCTCTCGCAATGCAATGTTATCGGAGAGCGTTACAATATCTGCACATAAACGATGGTAGAAGATGGAATGAAAATGAAGAAACAGAGATGGTTACTGATACTGAACTGCAAGCTCTATTGAATGATTGCATAAAGGTGTACAATAATTTAGCAGCTGCATTAATTGAAACGGAAGCCTACAATGCAGCTTTAGAAAATGTAGATCTAGTTTTAAAGTATCAGCCAAAGAATACAAAAGCTCTGTTTAGGAAAGGTAGTGAAAAATCTCGCCTAAAGATCCTTTTATTTTTTAAAAAGCCAATAACTTAATATTTTTTGTTTATATTTTACAAAATATAAGTGTATATATATTTATATATGTATGTGTATTATTTATAGGGAAAATATTAAAACTCAAAGGAGAATATGGAAAGGCATATATGACTTTCCTTGAAGTGCAAAAATTAGAACCAGAAATGATGTCCGTTCAAATGGAATTGACGAGTTTAAAAGAAAAAATATCAAAAGAGAGTAAGAAAGAGAAGAACCTGTATGCTAAAATGTTGGGTATAAATAAAGGTGCTAATAAAGTGCCAAAGGATGTAAAGGTAGAAGATAAAAGTAAAATTGCTAAAGGAATTCTGTGGACTTTGCTTGGAGCATCTGCTGCTGTCGTTGGCATACTTGTACACAGATTTGTGTCGTGAAAAAGAAAAAAGGAGAGATAGAAAGACAAACAAATTAAGGTGGTGCAAATAAGTTCTTTATGTATTCTTTTTGTTAACAGAAATATATAAATATGAAAATTTATATTACTATTAAATTATATATTTCTAACGATATAAACGTATTTGATAAATAAATGATAAATACAAAAGTGATTGTTCTGGTTATGTATATATATGTATGTACATATATTAGACACGTAGAATTTATTAGAATTGTTGATTTATTTTTATCTCGCAAATAATTAGGGGAAGAGGTACAGTGATTGGCATTCTATTATATTTTTTCTCATAGCAGACTAACAGCTCATCGCGCGATTAACTTTCCAGGTATTAAAGAAGAGAAGAGCTTTAGTACCTGGAAATTAATCGTGCAATGAGCAGTTAGTCTACTATAGATAAAAATATAACAGAGTGTCAATCACTGTACCTCTTTCCCTATACGAAATGATTTTACGGTAGTCTAAACATACATATATATATGTATGTATATGTACATATATATATATATGTATTACGATTTTATAATATATAATTAAAAATTATAAAATGCATTTTTCTTTATATTTTAATATGCTCTACTGAAGAAATAAACATAATTGTTAAGTAAATATATAAATGCATTATATCAAATTTTTTTAATCTTAATGCACAAATGGAGATCGAATAAATTCTTTATTTTTCTTGTAGCCTTTTATATCTAAATAATGTATGCGCGAAATAAAAATATCGTGTATATATGTGTACATATACGAGTTGTATATCTAGTTATTTTTTTTTACACATGCATTGTCGAATATTAAATAAGAGAATGCAAAACAGAACGTTTTGTTAAATTTTAACTAGCTTAATTGATCGAGATATAACCGATATAAAATTTGTGCAAAAGGAATATTAAAAATTTAATTTCATGTTGATATTATGCTTTTTATATATTTAAAAACTAATCTAAAATACTTAATCATTATTTGTATTTTAAAATTAAACTAAATATAGATTAATGTACACATATATTTTTATTTATATAAAATAACTTTATACGTTGACTCAGTGTACATTTTTAAATAAAATGAGTTTGCATCTTAATGAAATATTTTATATACCTAGTATAATCCTGAAAATATTGGTTTGCTTGTCGGAAATAATAAAATTTTTCTACTTTGAAAGAATACATATTTATTCATCTTTAAAAATTAAAATCAAATTTTAGACACTATCTTATGTACATATAAATATATAAAAAAATATATAATTTAATAACATTGTTAACAAAATAGATTAATATTTTAATAAAATACTATACATAATTTTTTTAAAATTTGAATAAGCATGATAGATATATATTCCACTGAATCTTCAAATATTAAGAAATGGTGAGAATTCATGAGTTAAATAGTTTTCTATCGTTTCCATTTTACTATTATTGTTTACAAGCGGAAACGAGCCTTCAATATTTTCCAATGATATCTCCGAATAACTTGTACTGTCATAATACATTTGATCAGTGTTCATAAGATTGCTTTGAAATTCTATATCTTGATAATCCGGTAAATTCAATATTTCATTGCAATTTGTACCAAACTGATCAATGAGTTCACTAGTAGGTAATAATTCCAAATTATTGGTAATTTCTACAGTAAGCACTTGTCCTGTATTTACATCTACCAATGAAAGAACTTGTGGAATAGAATCAACGATAGATGAATTAGCAAGTTCTAACAAGGTAGGGCATTCAGGATTTTCTTCAGAATTTAACAATGGTTGTATTTGTAGTTGCGAATTAACGTTTACAGCCTGTTTCTTTACATTTATGACTGAACAATCTCTCTCTTTATTCTTTGAAATGGATTCACGTCCTTTTCCGGTTTTTATTTTATTATTTTCCGATCTATTTGGCTTATCTGGTACTGGCACAAGATGACCATCTTTTGTTTTCATGAGCTTTACTACCTGTTTGAAAGAAACAGTAATTATAGATATTATATATACTAGTAAAAGTTGATTAAACATTTTTATTTACTTTTTTCTTTTTTTCTAACGTAATTCTGTGACAGGTTTCCATGTGGCGAGTGAGATGATGCGAGCGTTTGAATGCAGTGCTACATTGCATACAGACAAACGGCCGATGCTGCTCGTGCGACAATTTATGTCTCTTCAGTAAACTATTTCTCTTGAATGCTTTGCCACATTCTTCACAGATGAACTGTCGCTCCTTACTGTGTATGTAAAGTACATGATCCTTGAGAATGCTCACGCTGGTAAATGTCTTGCCGCAATGCTCACACACGATATTCCGTTCTTCTACATGCAGTTGTTTATGCCTATCTAGATCCGTTCTTCTGGCACACTGAAACGTACATCCGTATATATTACAGGCAAATCGCTTTGCACCTTTGTGAATGCGTCTGACGTGTTGATCTAGGGCTCTTTGGGTGATTAATTTTTTCGAACAGATTGCACAGGAAAATATAGCCCTTATAGGTACATCCCTGTTAACTTTACTAAGGTGTGAAGTGGATTCCAAATGTCGAAAATAGTCATCTTTTTTTACAAACGTATGTCTACAATCAGCACAAAAATATGGACCTGTAAAATAATATTATGAGATGATACGTAAAAGAAAGGACTTTTTCTATTAATACAAATTTTAATATTCATCACCATTTGTCGATTCTTGCTCGTTTGATTTTGGAATGTGAACCGCCTTGAAGTGTTCGTGCGCCTTCTTCTTTGATGCAAAAGTAACATCACAGCGTGGACACTTATAGTTATCGTGATTCTGAATGTGGGATAGATATGTCTGCTCGATACTGAACGTTTGCGAACATTGCTGACATTTGAATTGCCTCTTCTTACAGTGATTCTCCTCGTGCTCTTTTTCATTTGTATCTGTGTTTATCATATCCCCGCATTCCGAGCACACCTTACCATTTTGATAGCTGTGCTTGGCTCTATGACGATTCAGAAGAGCGCGTTTAGGAAAACTTTTCGGACACACATCACATAAATGAGGATGCCTGACTACTCTTTCTCCGTGCGCGCGAAACAAGTGGACCTCTAAGTGCTTTCGTCTGGCGAATTTTTCGTTGCAGTGAGGACAATTATTCTTTTGATGACCTTCTAAATGACGATCCAAGTGTCTTTTATATCTAAATGTCATTAGGCACTGCTCACACTTCTGAATCTGTTCGTCTTTATCTGACAACTCCAGATTATCAATTTTTATTTCATGTTTCAATTCGGATGTGATATTTTGATTTATACAACTGTCATTTTTATCGATGTTAGAATTTGTATCTATATCATTTCCTGTATAAGATTTGACAGAACAATTGTAGTTTCCTATTTTCTTAATTTCTAAACACTGATCTTTATCAAACGTATAGGATTCGTTATTATTAACAGTTATTGTTACATTGTCTGAATCTTTGCTCGAACAATTTGAAAAATTCGAACAGTTCAAACTCATTGTATTGAAATGTCGAATCGAGTGTGAAATATCATTTGACTTGTCTTTTATCTTTTCCTCTTTGCTCTTTGTGGACTCCTCGGTTTGCAGGAATAAACTTTCAATTTTCATAAAATCAATGCTGTTCAAATTAACATCATCCAAGCCAGTTTCCTGTAAACCAATGTCTGTGGCACTCGTAGGAGCAGCTGCCAAACTGACTCCAGAGTTTTTACTTTCAAGACCGCTGATGCATTCTCTGAGATAATCGTAGCTCTCTATCTCGCCACTTTCCGTGCACACGTTTTGCATGGCATCCAGGGTCGAGTAATCCTAAAACGTAGACGAAGTATAACAGGAAAATCGGTCGCCAACGGGACAATTGCAATAGTGTATAAAAGTAACTTCTGTATCTTACCTGGTTGTCAAACAAACGTAGCGTCATCATTTTGAACTATGAAGATTTAACAACTGATATTTGCACTAAATGCGATTGTTAACAGGAAACGTTACATTTAGCTTGGTCTGTTAAAAGAATGTCGAACATCTGTAAAATTTAATTCCTCAAAATATTCATTAAATACAATTGCATAATGCTTAACCTAAAAATTGCTGTGCAAAAAGTCTGAAAATGTTCATACACTATAGATATGCATGTCGCGCATGTACATGTGACTTAAAGGTTGTAACACTTTTTTTGGATGTCGGAAATATGAATAATCGAGCTACTTTGAAACGAAAAAAAAAGAAGTTTAAAAAATATTAGATAATTCTAATTAGACTTTTCTGTTACGGTTTGCGTAAGTAAGTTAATTGTAAGATTGAAAATATTTACGGAACGGAAGATATTCGAAAATCGCTCTTCCATGATTTTTAGATTTCGATTAAATAATTATTTAATCGAGATCTAAAAATTATAGAAGAGCGGTTACTTTTAAATTTAAATTTTGCAAAATATATTCTTTCAACATTTCTTTCATCATCGATCATCGCGCAAACATTGAATTCGTGCGATTATCAAGCATTTATCCGTTTAAAAATTCTAGTTTTGCGCATTGCGTTAATTAAATCGAGGCAAATTGGGGATATAGATAAGCGATTTCTTGATAAACAATTAGAAACAAAGAAATCAGTTAAAAATATAAAATATTTATTTGTGGTAACTTTTATTATAATTCCTGTTTTATCTCTCATAATTTTTATCAGAAAACATTAAAAAATTGATCGAAACATTTTTTCAATTCTCTGCGAGCTCCCGAGGCCCCTTTTACCTAGGTAGAACAAGAAAAATCACAAAGATGTCAAAATGACATAAAAATGACTGCAAAATGTTATTATTGTGTCATTTTATTGCTATTTTAGCTTTATTTTGAAGTCAATATGATATTATAATTTTTGTTCTACCTGGGTATGGTCACGAAAATTTACCCACGGTTAACAATCTTTAGTATTTCGTCCGTGCTCCTGATACGTGAAGTTAGCCGCGCGCTTTCGAATTTCTCGAGACTTGTCCGCGTAACATTCGTGAGTGTGCCACGCGAGTTGCAGCTTCGCGCGATCCATTCCCGCGTTAATACTTCATCCTGATCGGAAATGAGGTGGATATTGCCTATCGGGAGTGCCGTATGAAAGTGCCGCGCGTTTGTTGTGTTTCAATTAGTGCGCGCGCGATTGTAATTCACTTGTTTCGCGAGTGTCATGTGAATGCCGTGAAAGAGGCGACGCGACGTAGCGGTGCAATGCAAGGGACAGCAAGAGACGGTGCCCCGGGGTGGCATCGGGCGACAATGAAGGAACTACGGGGTGAGTGAATTGTTATTTATTCGGTTTTTCTTGAAAAATTATCCTTAGTTGCGGTAACGATCCGATCTCGCTCCGCTAGAACGGTTATAATTGTCTTTCAATTTCGTGACACAAGTATGAAAAGGAGGGAAAGGTTCCATTTAATTTCGGATCGAGCTTACTTCAATATTCGCTAGATGGCGTATCGATGTCGGATCGGAATTTATCAAACTTACGTATGTCACATATTTACACGTTATATACGTACGTACATGTTTTTATTAGTGACATGGTAGTAAATATTTGAGAAAAATAAAAACGAGAAACTTAAAGTCTTAAAATAAGAATAATACGTATGTGATGGAGCAGGATAGCAAACATTAAAACTCATTTTTTGCTTATATTTCTTCATAAAAGAAAAATTGTATCGATAAGTATTTAGCTTAAGTCGATTATGTGATCTATTTAGAATTTATTGAAGGATGTTTTAATGCGCTTTTTTTAACGTCGCATCTGTAGTACGGAAAGTCTTAATTGTTTTTCCTGATAAAGATTGCTTTGCAATTCAGTGTATGTATATGTATGTATGTATTTTACATTATTTTAAGACACTTGAAACATTTAACAAAATATTTATTAAATATATAAAATTATTAAATACTATTTTTTATGTAATATTTTACCAATTTTTTATGTAACCATTTTAATATTTTATCAAGTTGAAAAATTTCAATTTTTTAGGTTATATATAAAAGTTGATTATATATAATAAACACATATATATATGTATATATATAAATATATGTATATATAAATTGATGTTTATTTATAAAATTTTAATCGAAAATTCAATCTTTGAAAAGAAAAATTTTGTCTTGAGAGTTATGCAATTCCTTCATTAAATCTCTAATGAAAGGACGAATGAAGAAAAGAGTCATAACCGCGAGTATCGATTACGTGAGTGCATATTTTTGAGGAGAAAATTACTCGAATAGCCAGAAGGAGTGACAGAAATATATTCGGTTTATTTCATATGCACCATCGTGTATTTCACATTTAGCTATTAGAACTCTTTTTTTTAATATTGTAATTTTGAACGATACATTTACATATACGTCATAAACACATAAAGTTTTTACGCTGGGATTAACTCTTTCGGCAGAGGTACTTTCGACTCAAGGCCAGACGGCCGAATTTCCCTTAAAATCTGCGACGGCTCGTGTATACTCGCCGCCACTTTGCGTTCTGTGTTTTGTGAACATGCGTCTGAACTTCCTTACAAGGCAAAGACTCTTACAAGCTATGATATGTATCTTTTTTTGTGTGCAGTTCACAATACTTTCTTAGTCCAGTTCCTTAGCCCGACTAATTAGATTAGTAAGAGAAAGAAGATGAGGCAGAAACAAAAACTTTCAAGAAAATGTGTATATATATACATACACATATATAATGCGCATATATATATATACACCCACATGTATGCTTTCTATGAAATTATATATAGATTATAATTATAATATATAAAATATTCGCAGACAATTATATAACATTATTTTATATCTAAAGAGAAGACATGTTCTACAACATATGTCATAAATAATCACATATTCAACAGCGCGTAAGAAAATTTCTTTCTACACGCTCGGAATAATAAAACTTTAATTTAACTTAACTTTAATTTAATATTTATAATATTTATAATTAATTTCATACACACAATGCAAATCTGATGGTATTGTACATGACTAGATAAAAACGAATTTATAATTGAAAATTTTTTAAGGTCTAAAATATCTCATGTTGAACGTTTATATTTTTCGGGAAGTCATTCAGATTATAGCGTTGATTGAAGACGTCACGTATAAATTATAAATTGATATGATTAACCATCGATCCGCATCAACAAATAAAGTTACATCTGCAATTTAAGACAAGAAGAAAAATTTACACTTAAAACGATGATTAAAGAATCTTATTGCAAGTTTATCTTGGAACATATATATGATACAGCATGGCGGATATATGAATGTGCGTGCATGTATATGTATATGTATATGTATATATGTATATATATATATATTATTTTATAGATATGTATACGCCTCTCGAGAAAATATATGAATATTGTGTAAATATATAGAGCTTAGGTATACATACGGATCAAAGATAAAAATATAATTTCGATAGGTTAATATATTGTGTAATTAATTAACACTCATATTTTATAGAATTCTCTTAAATGCATTAGGCATTTCGTATGATATGTTTTGAGTTTTCTTACCCAGGTAGATTAATATTTCGGGAAGTATCGAGAGATAGTGGAGGATTGATAATATGTCTCTTCAGGGGACTCTCTTGGCGATTATAGCACCAGTGGCGTGGAATGCAGCGCTTCGCTGATAGCTTTTTCTTCTCGATAATAAGACAAAGGACAGGTTTCTCTACGTTTATACTGTGGTTAGAGCATTCTTGCCATTCTTACTTGCTGTTGTTGTTGTTGTATTGTTGTAGTATGCGAACGCGATTTCGAAAAACATTCTTTAGCACTGCGCCTCCCTCGATTACGCTTGAAACGTCGTGCAATCGATGCAATCTCAAACGATTATTATTTAACATTATACTTTCTCTGACGACAGTAACGATTAATATTATAATGAATTTTTCCACAGAGTATTTCACATAACAATAGCCACAGACAGTGTGTATCGTACATTTAGTATTACGATTTCATTAACGTTAGTACAATTAATAGAGCGATTTCCGCGATATATTATTACTCGACAGAGAGTGATTTTTGCGATTAATGTTTAACAGAGCGATTTCCGCGATTTTTGATAACTTCCCCTTCTTGGTACTTGCTTCGGGATTTTATCTTTGTTTTTTTTTTTTAAACGAACAATACTCACACCTATATTTGCCACTAAGAGTTAAAGTGTTCTTCTCTTTTCCATCGTTATTGTATATATGTGTATATTTATATATAACGCTATATCTCTGAATATAAGGTAACAGAGAAAAACTTTTCTCTCTTTGATATGTATCGTTTACAGTGTAATAATCCTTCTACATTCTAAAATGTGTCGTTTTTCAACTCCACGATATGACTTATTAGATTACGAGTACAATATACACACCGACAGTGTGTGCGTGCGTGTGTGTGTGTGTGTGTATGTGTGTGTGTAAAGTTCCTTTTAGAGAAGGGTAGGATTAAATGTATTCGACGTAGAGTCGAGTTAAACGTCTAAGTACGATTCCTAAGGGTAAACTCGAAACATCGACCGGATTATAAGGTACTTGCGCCTCTTTCAGCTCTCTCTTCCCCCAGTAGAAAATACTTCTGCGCCATTAAAACCGTCTGAATGACACTTCGCGTTTCTCACGACGTCCGCCGGATGACCGTTCGTAAGATGAGAAAGAAAAATAAATATCTTCGATCTGTGCGTTTGAATAATCAACGGGACGTGCAATGGCGGACTTATGGATAACCGGTTTCTCGGGGCTCATTAGGGGCCTCTATCACTGACAGTTCTCCCAAATCGTTCGCGCGCGATTGATTTATGACTGCTTGTGCTTGAACTCTTCATATTTTAGTAATAAAGTGGAAAACGTTTTCGTAATTGAAAATATTTGACTCTGCTAGGAAGTATTATTTTGCTTATTTTATTTGGGCCTTAAATCCGCCATTGCAGATTTCTCTCGTCACGTTCTGCTGGCATCTCGTCTCATTGGAGTCTCTCTCGATCCCCAACTATAAGTCAACTTACAATTTACATCACTTGCAACAGTGGCTCTATTCCGTTTAGCTGCATTTTCTCAATTTTATTATTTAAAGTCGCGAAACGTGCATTTCGCGAATGTAAAAGCGATTAATAATCGCTTTCAAAAGAAGTTCAAAAGACATTTTACATTTGAAGAATGTCTCTTTTAGAATTATTTGATTATTTTCTTAATTTCGATTGGGTTCTCATTCTAATACATGTTTTAATTTAGAAGCGCTTATCTTCTCGTACATCTTCTCTTTATGTAAGATTATTTTTATTATTATCAATTTTGAAATTTTTAAATAAATTTTTATTTTATGTTACATATAAAAATGCAGCTGAAAAGTATAGTCTTTTATGCAATTTGAATAAAATTATCATTCGCGATATCGACATTGAAATTTCTTTGAAATCATCATCATTGAAAGAAAAACTTCGTTTGCGATTTAATGACATTAGCAGTTGTTCTATTGTTATTGCTTCAGAAATTCTCAAAAGATAGACTTTGTCAATTGAAATATCCTGCAGATTAGCACAGTAAAATATCATTGATTGATAAAATAAAAACAATCAATGTCGACACTGCGACGATAATAAAGACTCCATTTCTCCGTTTGTGCACGCCTCTCATTTACTTTATCTTATTTCTATAACCTTCTATGACTTATCGCGAACAATTAAATGCTTCACTTTCTCTAATTCGAAAGAAAAGCTCTCAACCGGAAGGCCGGTAGATAAACCTTTCCTCGCGAGCATCCCGTATACCTTACCTCTATATCATTAAGAAACATCTTTGTCGAACGGCGCTCTTAACATCAGCGCACTCTTCCTTATCACGACTACGCTAGCATGTCCCTTATCCCTAGAGACCTATAAGACGGCTTACTATATGATATGTGTTATAGGTTTGTCAGTCGCGCTATATTCGAAGAAAAGACATCTTCGAAGTAACATCTCCCCGAGTAACATCTAATTCCACTTTTGTCGCACGCTATCATCATACTTCCCGGTGTATCGTGGCGTTGAGTAGAGTTAGGACTAGGAAGGAGATCGAGATAATGTCGAATCGACAGACTTAAACCTAGATATCTTCACAACGACTAAAGGAGGATTTGATTTTCTCGTAGCTTATCTTATACTGTATACTTCTCATCCCCGTCGTGGTAACGAGCGTGCGTTTAGGCGAACGGCATCCGCTTGAATAGGCGGTTGCCCTGTCCGGTGATCCGTTTCTCGCCGGAGGTGTATTGAATCACGGACTTTATCTGATCCGTCGCCACCGGGCCGATGCAAACCAAGGGGTCCTTGAAGTACGAGCAAACCTGCCGAAAGATTTCCATAATTATTACAATTATTAAATGATGATTCTACTTGGGGCGAATTTATTGAAAGAAATTTATTTTGTAGATCACAATATGATTGAAAAATATCTTTTATCACATACACTCACACACATAATTCCGTTAAAGAACTAGAATTCTTTGAATACATTTTCAGAATTTACTTAATTAAAATCTATTTATAAATCTATTTTATAATTAAAATAATAAATATATATTGTTACCTTTCTAGGAGTTTGCCGGTGTCGTCTTTGTAATTGGCAGCATAATCCGCGGCTGATGTCACACTCGCTCGACATAGTGCATTCTTCATCTGTAAGTACACGTCACATTTGCATGATAACACATCTTTTTATAATCTTATAGAATTATATGTTCTATATCTTGAAAATGCAAAATGTGCGCTCGTCAACGTACTGTATAACTTGTTCGAAGTGGTCGGCGGTTGACACGATTTTGTTTCGCGTCCAGCCATCTCGGCACACATTAAGCCAGTTTCGCAATCGCTATCTCGTCTGCAAAGCTCGCCTTGTTTCATGCCGAAATCGAAGATGCACGTTCCAACAACTAGAATATTGCACTCGCGATTATTTTCTTATCGATAATACGAAAAGGATGAGTAACAGATGGTTCTTCATTATTTTTTTGATAGAGACGTTTTAAATTAATTATAAGGAAAAATTTTCAATTGAGGGATGTTTTCTTTTTTTATTTACCTCCGTCGAGATTCACGCAAATGGAACCCGGGCAACAGTGATCATTGTACACGCATTTCCTCTCGTAGCAAGGCTCTTCCGTTGATTCGACTCCTTCCCCGTACATGCCACCGTATCCTTCCTGAAGCGACTGTTTTATTTAAAATATATAATTTAAGATCCTAAATGCATTATTTAGGATCGTGTACATTTAACGATAAATTTGGAAAAATCGCGAAATAATTCGTCAGAAAAAATTGAATGGGGTAAAAAGAATTGGTTTCTTTTAATTAATGCTAGGTTTCTTTTAATTAAATACACCGTTGCTTTATTGTGTAAGGAATGGCAATCTATTTTTTTTTATTGATATCAGTTTATTTAACTATCCAACTATCTTATTTACTAATAATTTCGCTGAATCAATGTTATCAACGTATCGCGTGATGCTTTTCTTTCGCAAAGAGATCAAGTTTGAGTTGAACGATAATGCGTTTGATGCCCTCTCGCTAGATTAGATTTACTTCTAATTTAATCTTGTTTAGAATATTTTATAAGTTTACTTTTCTTCAAGGAAATGAATATATAAGCAAAATAATAATATAAATATATTTTCTTGCAATTACTCTGTAAATCTTCATATTTAATAATGAAAGAAGTTCAGTAAGATTAATTATACACGCGATGAATGAAATTATCTAACTTAATCTGAAGTAAACAGAGTTGTGCAAATTGAAATGTGCGCGGATATTATCGGGCTTGAATAATCCGGAAGTTATAAACCCAGTGCAGTAAAAGTTTCTATAGTAGCAGTAATTTCGTAAATATCGCACTGCGAAGGCGGTTCTGTTCAATCTCCGGATCGCAATCTCGCGGTTAATTCGCGAGAAAAGCGAAGAAAAGCGAAATAAACAGAGCCGTTAGAGAAACTTCTTCTCGCGGTTATGCAAGTGCACGCAACTCGAAAATGAAGTATCGATCGTGCGTGACCTGTATGGCAGCACGTTGTTGCTAATTAAATCAAACAATAAAAAGTTCAGATGGCGTATAAAAAAACTCGAAAGGGCATCTAGGCAAAGTAGAAGGTTGCTTAGATCTTTATCAGTTTGTGAGATTTATTATGTTAGAAGAGCGTCTAAAAGATTAAAACATTTTTTTAAACTTTTGTTTGATTGTTCGTAGAGTTTGAAGGACATCGGAAAGATCAAGGGAGACACTTTTAAACTTCTTATCTTTGATATCTTTAAGATACATTTAAAAAGGACTTGAAAGATCAAGATGATTTCAAGATTTTTAGGCTTTAATCTTTGACGCCTGAATTTTCAGGTCGCTAAAAAAGAATAAAAATATCTTTATGACTTTTGCATCTTTGATGCTAAAAATATGTGTGAAGGACATTTGACATATTGAACCGTACTTTACACGTTCTTTTTACGCCATCTTTATAAAGTATAATGATTGCGGGAATATAGAAGTGTTACATTTTCTAGAACAAGGTTGCAATTTCTGAATACCTGTAATAGTCCAGGACGATTCATGTAACCTCCGTGACTGCCGTAGCCGAGATTAGACAGCATTTCGGGGCTAAAGCGATTGAAGAGGCCACCCCATGCCTCGACACCGATGTACGCCGTATTTGCTACAAGCACTAACGTTATCACCGCACACGCCTTCATACCGTTAGAGATGTACTGATCTTCGGTGCTCTGTAATCATCCGACGGAGAAAGGGTGTTCATATCGCGTTAAAATCAATTTAAATTTATCACAGAGGCTCGGCGTGCCACACATTATTAAAAGGTGAATGTTAATTTATTATGTGTTACGCAAATACTTGGAAATGCATTATAGGTATGTATAATTATCTCAAAATAATCGGGAGGGAATGAATCTTTGATTTGACTCTGGAATTTATTAATATAAATAAATTTTCTAAGCGCGTGAAATATATTTCATTGATTTATTAATACATAATATTCAAAAATTTTTTCGAACATTCTAAAATTTTTTTTTTAACTTATCATAAGATTCAAGATATAAATTTAGTTTTTTTTTACTATACGAACTTTTTTAAATAATTTTGAAAATATGGCTAGCAATATATACTGCTAATAAAATTTACTTAAAAGCTCTACGTAAAACTAGAAATTATATTTACGATGCAGCTCGCAAAGACGATGAAGATAAAAACAGAGGATTTAAATTGCAAAACAGGACGAGGAGGAATTTGTTACCGTTTAGATTGGAATGAATTTCGCACAATTTTCTCTCCGTCGTATCTCTCGCAAGTATATTTTATTTCCATGTTATTTATCTTGATTGTTTTTGTTGCAAGCAACGATCCGTAAGACGCAGTTAGCCGTTAGCATCGAACCCGTTTTACGATGGCTTATCATATCAGATGCCGGTGATGTAATGCTTTTTAACTACTTTTCTCATAGTGATCTTTTCTTACTAATGTACGGTTTCATAATGCAAAAGCGATAAGAGCATTCTTTACACAATTTATCAATGTTATTATTATTATTTGTTTCTTTCGTAATTTCATTTCTTTAATTTATTTCTTATATCGCACTATTAGTAAAGTTTATTAAGGTTCACTTTTAAGCTTTATTGCGACTCAAATGTATAAAGTAATCTATCGCGATATTAATTAAATAATTGATATTCAATATCTTTAATACGTTTGGAAGCAATCGACTATTTGTTAAACTTGAATATTTAACATTATAATCATGATATGAGATGGCGTTTAAAGAAAAAATTGTTTCATACATTACATCGTAATAGAAGATTAAATGCATTAATATTATTGTTTATAAAAGATTGAAAAAACATAATGAGTTATATATTCTAATCAAGGACTAAAAACAATTATAAAATAGCTTAGTGTATCATACAAATTATATTAGGTCAATACTGGCAATAACCTCGAGTATATAATCGATAATTTTTATTTCATTAATCTTGCGCTTGTCTCTTTTTATCTGAGGTGAAATTTATCCGCAATATTTAATGTATATCATTTATATATAAACAGAGTTGTAAATAAAACAGTGACCAGTATATTTAATATAAATTTTAATTAAGCTAAATTTAATTTCCGATTTCTATAGCTCAACTAATCCTTTAATATATTGAGTCAAAAAAATAAATTGAGTCAAAAAAAATAAATTGAGTCAAAAAAATATATAAACACTGTTTCGTTTTAACTTCAAAGCTATAAATCAATTAATTTAATCCTATTTTGATTGTATTTTAACACTTTAACGACAACTACTTCAACTAGAAAAAACATCGTGAACGTCTAAACGTAAAAGACGAGCTTCGAAAAAAGTATAACATGCAGGACACTCTGGTGTCTTGTCCCAAAACACCCACAATGTCTGACACTCTGAACATCTGAAGCACCCCTTCTGTTATCGAATTTAAGCCATGATTCACTTACAAAACGTTCTTGCGCCCTGGCTCAGCTTGCCTGGAACGCCTTCACACCTCGGCCGGGCAGGATTAAGCTACCCCTCGATTCACACAAGCTCAACAAGTCCTCGATGGAGTTTGCTGGAGAACTGAGTCCGTGCTCCGCTCGCTTCGGCAATCTATACTTCTACGTCGTTCCGGTTACCGTCACACGGGCGCATATACATGGTGACGCATGCGCCACCCGCCGCCGGCCCGTCTTCTTCTCTCTTTTTTTCGTACCACCCGTTCGCGACCTACGTGACATTTTGTTCATTCAGATCTTCTGCTTCCTATCGAACTGGCCGAAGGAGCTACTCGAAAGAGTCAACCACTCGAAGCTACTCGTATCGACATGACGACGCATGCAGTGTCAGCAATGACGTGATCGAGGGCGACAATGGTATAAATAATGGTATAATAAACCCTTGACTTTTCATTAAAGATAACTTTTTGTTAGTATTTGAGGGAAAATCCAACTAATGCAGTGTTCCTTTCGTTGCTTGTGCGAAAGAAGAAAAATTCATACTTTTACATCTCCCTGCTTTGAAGTCTCTCGACGAACGCAATTTTTCTCAGATTCGCAGGCATATAGATTCACCCCTTTCGCAAATCGCGATCCTTTGGGACACCGTCTGTATCGGCAAATATGTTCAGGAATTGCAGTATATTTTCTAACATCCGGAGGAACGAGCAAATCGTTCTGCGAAAAGGTCAGAGATAACGAGATAATCTCGTTCTTCAGTCGTGCGAGCTCGACTTTGTAGGGGGTCCTCTGTGTGTCGCGAAATTTTTCTGGTCGTGAGCTCCCGCTGTTATATTTATCTCGAGATGTATTACCGACAATTACGACACTCGAGTATTTTAGTCTTGCGCGCCACGACAGGTTCATCGGGCTTACCTTGATCACACTTTGGTTCACTCCTTCTCGCGCTTCTTACATCGCCACTGGTTTCTCTTTTGACCGTATTGATCCAAGGTATCCTGATGTGCTCGCCGGGCGGTCGCTCCTGCTCCATATAGTCGCTCATGAACCCTGGCGTACTCTTTTACATATATCGAATGGTTGCAGAAATCGCAAAGTCTTGCCGTTGTTTGATTTTTTTTAATCTGAACTTATTGAGAGATCTGAATTTTTTTGTATAATTGTTGATTTTTTTCTCAAATTTTTTTAAAAACTGAAATAATTTTTATTGCTTGAAATACTTAGTGGAGATACTGATAAATATTTTCTTTCCATTTTAAGGAATTTAAGGAAAGTTTTATTCAAATAGTTAATGTAATAGTTATTATAATAGTTAGTAACTACAATTACTCTTTTTTGTACCAGTTTTTTTTACAAATCTAGTAAAAACTCCTTAACCTTTTTTATATGACGTTTAAAGATAATTATAGATTACAATCAATAATTTTAACTTGTGTATTCTCTGCTTCTTCATCTTTAATCTTTTTTGCAACTAACAGTCGACCTTGAATTCTAATTGCGGCGATATTCTTCACTTTTGTTGAAAAGGGTATTCAGTGAACATTTTCGCGGATGAGTAAAACTAGTCGGTAGACGTAAATCTTTGCAGCGACAGGTCGCAAATACATTTACCGTCCGTCAACGATGCAACCACCTGTGCGACGAAATGCCGGAGTACGCAGGCGAGCGTACTCGAAGTACATATATGCGTCTTCGCGAGTGCACCGGGTCGCGTCGTGTGTATATGTACGTACGGTACGTACGTACCATTAAATCGCCTCACTTCTTTCCGCTTTGACGTTTCACAGCGTAACTTCGAACGTTACTTTGGCCTTGCGTGTCGTGGATAACAGGTCCCAGACTTCCAAGAAATTGTGTCCACTATGACAGAATGTAAACGTATATTGTCTCGCGATGTAAAAGCACACGCATGAATAAACCGGGATGGTTTTGTATGATGGATACTTGTCATTTGGTGATCCCAATCACTTACGTGAAATTATTTTTCGCCGAAGTCATCTAACACGCTACAATGTTCTTTCGAGTTACCGCGCCCTTTTCTTACTAAATGAAAGTACAACGTTGACCGCTCATTATGATTTACAGAATTTTCGCTTTAAAATTTAATTAACTTAACGCGCTAAATAATTTTATATTATAATTGGAAAAGTTTAGCTTTTTTATGTATTAAATAACAAATTTTCAGTATATTTAATAATTTAATTTTAATTTATGTTAAAAAAAAATTTTATATTTCGCAGTATTCATTTATTAGATTGGTATTTGCATTCTGCAAAGTAATTTAAATGTTTAATTAAGAAAGGCAATTTATTTTTTGCAATTATCACGGGTAATTCTAATTAATTCATAATTTCTTACCTCCCGAGGTTTTACGAGAAGAATTAATATCAGTTGTAGTGCAATAATAACGATAACCGTACTTTCGAGGAGCTTCTTTCATCCTGAATAGAATAGCTGTACCTACTTTACACATGGCTAATGTAACAAAGAGTATTCATAAAGATTCTAATCGGTAGCGACATTTCGTCCCCCTATCATATAAACTACACTGCTATTATTTCCCTATTTATTACATAAACGCACAGAATTAATAATTAGTATAATGAGTTAACAAGGAGTTGTTCTAATATTAATCTAAAGATATTTTAGAAATATATATTTCATAAATTAATTATAATAAAAAGAGTTACAGGTACTATAAAGTTTCATTTATATAATAATAAGCAACCTTTTTGTAAAACACAAGTCTTTCAGGAACTTGTAGAGAATCATCGGCGGCACATGATGATATTTGAATTCTGAAGTGACTTTCAATTTTTACGGTAGAATGTGCACATTATTAGTGCCATAGGCAAAAGCTTTGTGGTTTGTACGCTAACGTTTGATGATTTTTATCAGTGCCATGACCTTTCAGTTCAAACACGTGCCAAACGAGCAACGGAAAGATAGGATATGCACCGGAAACGGCGATGTTATCACCGTGATGACGTTGTTCATATGTAATGATAATAGGTATATTAAAAGTTCGATCGATTTGGAGAACATTTGTCGCTATTTTTAATAGGAGTATCACACCCTGAGGATTGCGGCGCGTAATATGTATGGCGACGTGACGTCAAGTAGTCGTTGATGTTCTTTTATTTCCGTGCGCGGGGTGTTGGTGGTGAATAAGATAGCCACATGTTGTTATCGTATAAAAATGTATTTAATAAATAACATCTAACAATGAAATAAATAGGGCTTGTAGCTCATCTTTACGCACTTGTGTATGTATCACGGAGTCGATGCGAATGTTTTCGGAGTAGTCAGAGATATGAAATATGAGAAAAATGTTTGTAGTTTTCAAAATTTACTCTATATACGTATACATATTTGTGTGCAACAATCTAAAATTTGCTCATTTTTTTATTATTAATGATACTGGTTTGATATAATTAATTTGAAGTCCATTTCTAATTGAATTGTTTAGGAACTAATTTCTAAATTGCAAATTATTATGAACTATAAGACATTTTTTATTAATGATTTTTATAAAAAAAAGTCGATTTCCAATTGAAAGAAAAGAAAGGAGTTCGCTATATAGAGTATTGACGCAAATCGTGAATTATTTCGTTTGTCTGTTTCATCGATTGTGAAGGTTGTAAAGGAAACGATAGAAATCTATCGTCCCAGGAGTGATAATGTTTTAGGGCTTCTGATGGATATTCTGAACCCACTTCAATGCAGACTCTATGAATACGTATACACATGCATAAGTTTAAACATTGATACGCATAAATGCAACCTCGGGCACTGGTCGTGCGCCGAGAAGCAGTGTTTTGCCGCAGACAATTCCGTAGAATTCTATTTCGAAATTTAAATAACTTGAGACCCCAAGCTGTGTTGTTTCTTCATCAGCTCTTCCTTCTCGCCCTCTCTCTATCTTCTCTTTTACAGTGAAGTTTTCTCAGTACAAGTTGCTGCTTATGCAAGTGTTATTTCCGTTGCGCTAATGGAAAATATAAAATAACGGAAATGCGGAAGAGAACGCGGCGTCTCGTTATTATTCAAAAATCGATATAGCCGTTTGACATTCAAGTACGGTTACATCTGCGATTGTGTTACTTAATTGAGTTTCGTACGCTACATCTCGAGGAGAAATAAATTAGGCTTCCTTTGTACATTTATACAGAATGGCATCCGGTGCCGCTCGCGTAATTACGCGAGAACGTGAGATGACAATTGCGGCCGAGCTTCTCAGACCCCTGTGATGCTGTGCAGCCAGGGCTTGAAGTAAGTTGTCCTCATGTACACACCCGGTAGATACGGGGCCGCACATTTAATGCCGTGAGAAACAGTCCCGACTAGGAACCATCTGCCGTCCGGTCGTTCCATCACTAGCGGGCCACCACTGTCACCCTGGGGAAAATCATTAAATATTTGTGCAACATCTACTTTCGACGTTAATGTTGTGGGATGCAAGATACGTGTTGCAGCGTCAATGGCAAACAAGTTAAAGAGACGGAAATTAATTGCCAAAAAAATTGAAGAGCTCTCCCTTTTTAAAACAAGAAAAGTATTCCACAACAAAATGATGATAAAAACGAATTAAAAATGAAAAATAAATAAATATTAAGACTGCTGATATGAATATCCCATCTGCGATTGAGAGAATAATCGCGTTACTTAGCATAGGATTAAAAATGCTGATAAAGTCTGATAATAAATTTCTCTCTAGAAATGAAATGAAAAATAAGACAACATTAAGAGAACAAGTAGATTATGAATGATACACTAAAGTTCCGCACGTGTAGCCGGCAATCACATTATTTGCCGTAAGGTAAGGTTCAAAGAGACACGCCACTAACAGCTGGAACAGCTAATAAAGCTAATGGAATACGACGGGCAGCAAACTCATCCGATTACCTCACAAGAATCCTTCTGGCCATTAGCGTACCCAGCACAGAGGAAGCTATCCAAAATCAATTTCGCATGATCGGCAGTCTGGAACATCTCCTGGCAAACCGAATTCTCCATTATGGGCACTTGGACCTCCTGCAGCACCGACGGCACGCCACCATCTGTCGAACGCAGTGATACCGTTAGTAGAGCCTTGACGGCGAAAAGAAAGTCATTATAGAACCGCGAACAGAATTCGGGCGCGTAGGAGGCTACGCGAGAGTCATCGTGAAAGTTGTTACTCTGCTCTCGTCACGGTAACCTGTTCCATTTCGTACTTTCTAGTCTTGTGGGAAGTTTTGCATGAATTATTATACGCAAAAGCGCGATTTATGACTCGGGTGAACGAAAATCGATACTCACTGTATTTAAGTCGGCCCCAGCCCGTGACCGTCGCCATTCGGCCGGTGAAGTCGATGCCTTCCTCCGGCATGCAAATCGGCACGATATGCTCGTCAAACGGCACCGGTGACTCCAGCTCCAGAAGCGCCAGGTCATTCTCGAATGTCGCCGGATCGTAGCCGCGGTTCACGATGACGCGGCGAACATTTTTTGTTACGCTGCGCTTTGCTTCCAACTCACCCGAAATGTCGAATTCGCCGAACACCGCGACCAAGGAAGCTAGGAAGCTGCAAACAGTAGAATAATGCGATATTTGCATTTTTTTTCATTTGACATTTATTTAGTTTATACAAAGTATCTTGTCATTGAATTCATTGCTCTAGTTAAGAAATAGACAAAAATTAAAAAGTTATAAATATAGACTTCAAATCTTCATATTTTCATATTATTCACGAAAAATAATAATGAAAGTTGAAAATTGTTACTTTATAGAGAAAAAGAGAGAGAGAGAGAGAGAGAGAGAGAGAGAGAGAGAGAGATTTATATAGAATTAATAATATGATAGCTGTACATAGATAAATTATTTAGGTTTCATTACCAATTTTCGGTGAAGCTTAAAGTAGTTTCTAACTTACCCTGGTTGACAATGGGCTGCTGTTATCACATATTTATCAGTGATAAGTACACCTCCGCATTTATTCTTCGTGAACAAGCCGAGCCAGGTCGCCTCGCGAACCAAGACCTGCCATGGCCATTCTCCAAACTGCGCGCCTTTTCCGCCGACTATTTTTCCCGATCTCGAGACCAATGGTCTCACGCCGCATTCTGTTATCGCAATAAGTATTATGTTGACCGTAATAACAGGCGTGAACGATCGCGATTAATAATACACATTTTCGCAAAGGATTTGAAACAGAGTTATATGAGGTTTAATGAAAAAAGTAGAAAAAAAACATGATTCCGATTTAGATATTCGGATCTGTTTATTTGTAAAAGTTTTTACAAGAACTTTGCGAACTTGTCGACTGCTCACTTACGAGTCCGAAAGTCTGGCGCGGCCGATTCTGCAACGCTGCTTTCAGTCGCGTTCAAACTCTGTTCTTCCAGAATCGCTTGCGTGGTGCTGGACGGCGTGGTAGGGGGTTTCCTGGTCGGTTTCGGACGCCTCGTCGTCACCTGGGGCCTCTTCGTCGTTGCATTCTGCGATGTACTGCTTGGTTTAGGTCTCGAAGTAGTCACTTTAGTGGGACGCGTTGGCTTCTCGGTAGTCGATGGTTTCTGGGTGGTACGAGTAGGCCTTTTCGTGGTTGCGGATGGCCTCTTCGTCGTCGCCGCCGCCGAGGACGATGATGACGTCGGTCTAGTTGTGGGCTTTCGCGTAGGTCTTCTTGTCGTAGTGGTTCCGCTGGTCGGTCTTTTTGTTACGGTAGAAGATGTTGTTGAAGTCTCTGCGGTGCCATTTCGAGTGTAGACCATTTCTTCTAAATTCTAGAGAAATACGAAGAAAGAGGAACAAATTATATATACTCCAACGTGTGTTAGAAACAAATTTTATTTATTTATTTTGTCACTTTTTATATTACTCGAATAAAAGCAACGCATAAAACGTGTAAAAATTTCCAAGAGAGAATGTAAAATTTCGAGGTAATTAGCTCTCAACGTTCTACTTGCGTATAAAAGTAATGAGACATAAATGTAAACTGTGTTTATCCACTCGTGACGCTCAAAGTACTGAAAGTTAAGTTATGTTCATGTAAAACTCAAAGCAATCTAAAAGTTCGTCAAAGAGCGCGGAACATAAAACTCTCGCTGGTAAAAACAAATTATCTCGTTACCTGGAAGGTACCCTGGAGCGACTCGACGAGCTTGTTAACGAAAGCATCCACTTTGTTCGTCAGCACGTCGTCCTCGACGAACGTGGGCGTTGGAATATCGTGCTCGCTGATTAACTCGATATCCGGATACCCGGTGTTGTTGTACGTCGCGACGATCGGCTTCTCCTGCTGCGAGTTCGGCATGGAGATATTGAGATTCGGGTTCCGCACTGGCGGGAAATTGATGAGGTCGTCCGGCGCCGCAGTCTCGTCTTCACAAGGTGCAGCGGTGGTAGCTTTGTTCACGGTATCCTTGAATATAACATTATTAACCGGCTTCAGATTGTTGTTCCAATTGCCGCTGGACGTCGATGGCTTCAGATTGAACGTCGGCTTGCCCGACCACGAGGAGACCGTGGTCCAGATTACGGGCTTCTTCGTGCTCGGTCGAAATTTCGTATTTGTGGTGTCCGCCGCGATCGCCTCGGTGCTGACTATCGGCCGCGCGCTGGTGCCGTCCTTTAGATTGACGCTAATGTAGCTGGTGGAGACCACATTGTTGTTGTCGACGTTGGAAATGACAGTGCTGATGTTGTGAGTTATGGTAGTAGACACGCCGGGCTTCTTGGTGATTAACGTGATGGGTCTAACGGGAGTGGTCTTGATCGAAATTAGAGCGGGCCTGGTGGTTGTGCCCGAGGGCTTCCTCGTGACGGGTTTCTGAGTAGTTTGCGTGGTAAAGCTCGTTCCAAGCGGACCGAGGACTATCACCGTCGGCGCCGGAGGGTTCGTTGTTGGCCGGTTGCCGATATAACCGCTGCTGGAAGCGCCGGCGTAGATTTGCGTGGACGGCCGTGAGTCATATGGACTCGAGGTCGGACGATGCGACGTGTAAGCCGTCTCGGTGGGTATCAGCTCGTAGTTGTAGTACGCCGAAGATGGTTTGGCTTGCAGGGAACCCGGTTTGTAAAAACTGTACGGGAAAGTCGAGGATACGGGCGTTGTGGGTCGATAATTCGAAGAAGTGACCTTGACGTGATGGGTGGGCTTCGAAGTCTCGTCGATGCTCACCCAGGTCTGAACCGGCGAGGAATTGGGAACCGGCAGAGTCACCGATACGTCCGAATTTGGCGTAGTGTCGTTCAGGATGGAGATTATATGATTAATGGCTATCTCCTCTTTGTCGAGGACGTCGTCCTTCTTTTTGTTGCCCGACGGCAGATCGTATATAATGGTCGGTACCTTCACCAGGTCATCTTTAGTCGAGGTCATCGGCGTAGTAGTTTCGAACTTCATTGAATCCGTCGCCATTTTCGTGGACATTTTCTTCTCGATTGCGTTCGTATTCTCGAACGTGCTTGACAGTGGTGTGCTAGGTAAATCGCTCGTAAGCTTCTGCACGTTGGTGTACAGCTGAGTCACCACGGGCATATTCGTTACGGATGTCGATTTGGGAGCTTGCGAC
Source organism: Tetramorium simillimum (assembly GCA_011636635.1). Lineage (NCBI taxonomy): Eukaryota > Metazoa > Arthropoda > Insecta > Hymenoptera > Formicidae > Tetramorium > Tetramorium simillimum. Next base: position 34,365 of record VBVQ01001105.1, read on the forward strand.
GTGGACGTCAACTCCATCGTGGGAAACGCAGGCTGTTCCGAGAATTGGATCCACGTGCTTTCATCTTGCGTGACCTTATCGATCGGTATCTCGGTGGAGGGCGGTCGGAAGATCTCGTCCGGATTGTAGGACTCCTCGAGCACCGTGCCGTTCTCATTCAATAATATCGTCTCTGGATCGCTGTGATTGTTCTGGGCCAGTCCGTGCGAGAACAATGCCGGAAGCTGATCGACCGGGTCCGCTATTTGCAGAATCTGATCGGGATTTAATAACGTAGCGATCGGATTCGCTCCCGACGGATTTTGCTGGTCCTGGATATCGTTATTGGAATCTGAATGCGTCAACAATCCTGGCAGTCTCAAGTCATCGATGATGTCCTGCTGGCCCAGGAGAGTCGGGAAGTCCTGGACTAAGTGACTTACGTCCGCCTGTTGCGGCATTTGCGTTTTCTCAGCGTTGTTTGCTATGTCGAGCGACGACAGTGTCGGCGGTGAGTCTTGATTCGAACTAGAGATCTTCGTGTATACTGTTTCGCCGCCGCTCGAGACAATCGGCTTATCGGTCTTCGTGGTCTCCTCGTTCGGCACCGACATGCCAATCGGCGTGCCGTCCGGATGCAGCAGGATAGGTATATCGGGTACGTGGTCGATCTGATGCAGATCGAGAAGCTCCTCGGTACCGGGCGGATCATGGCTGCCACTCGTCGGGCTCTTCGGCGGTAATTGGCAGCATGCGCCGAAGAGGAAGCCGTCCATGCAGGCGCCGACGACCTCGCCGTTACGCCGTGTGCATTCGTAATTAAACATGCATATCGCCGGCTCGCTCGACTTGATGCGCGACGGCAACGACGGCCGGCACGCCTTCGGCACTATCGTGTAGCCGCCAAACAGCTTTCTGCCTGAAAAATAATTAGAGTGAAAAATCAATTCTAGGACTCATGACTTTTCTCTTTATGTCATGCAGAATCAATTAAAGTTTGAGAGAAAAATTGAAAAATTGCGTATATTTCGTCTAAAGAGAAGCTTATACGATATTTTTATGAATTCGGTTATTTATTTTACGCGCGTACACACGATGTTAGAGAATTTTCACAATTTCTGAAGTAGCAATAAAAAAAAGTAATTTTTATAAAATAAATTATTATTGTAGTATGTTGCGAAGAAGAGGCACCCAAAGTCCGCTCCGTTTGGTATTTGGGTTGTGGAAGAGTACCGTGTGCACGTAGCTCGAGAGTACTGCCCCAAATTTCGGTTTACCCTTGAAGAGAAATCGAATATCGGATCGAGGATTTATTGGTTGCGATATGCGACCCATAGTGGAGACGTTAAATAACCGTTTTCGCGTCGGCCAAAAATATATGGACGTCGTTTATCTTGCAACGTTTCCGTTTTAGCCACCGATGTTGCAATAAAACGACGTAGCAAGAAGAGTATAAATAGATATCGCGTAGACATTGATTCGTTTAAGAAAGGAGAACGAAAGGAAGGTTACTTCTTCAAAAAAGGAAAAGAAAACTACTATCTTTCCTTAATTTCCAAGATGTATAGATTTGATGATAACATCTTTCTTCTTGCTTGTCTTGTTAGTCTCGAGCACGCGAGAGAAAATATGAATCAGCGTCAATATTAAGTTAATATCGGGATACGGCGAGAAAACGTCGGTTACGAGATACACGCCCGCCTGCGCGTGTGTTGTGTTCGCACATACGCGGTTATCTTTTCCGGTTATGCTTAGCTGACCAAAGCATAGACGAGCAGGCATGTAGGCTCCGCCGCACGTGCCTTCTATGCTTGCACACTGCCGATATATGATGACCTACTCCGCGATCCGTCCGCGATGCTTGTCTGGATACTTCGCGGCCGGCGTTCCAGATTTTTGCTATGCGCGAACTCTCGCGTCTTACGGATCCACCTCATATTTATCAGTCGCGGTATGCTGCATTCGCTCGCCGTTTTCAAATAGCACGTGCCCAAAGAACACAAACGCCTAAAACTCGCCGCGGAGCCGTCTGAAAGACGTTCCACATTTCTCGAATCTAGATTAGGTGTCTCTCGGATGTTTGCCTAAGAAATTTATATAAGGAAATATATAAAAAAATATGAATGCGATAAATATGAAAGTAATAAAAATAATATACATAAAATAACAATATGAAATAAGGATTTGCGCGATGAGCTTTCTATTTGGCAAACAAAGTACGTGAAAATAAAATGTAATGATGCTGTCAAGTTATAAACGAGAAAGTTTGAGTTCCTAATTGATTAGGAACTTGAAGAATTAAATTCATCCTTTCTACGTGCTAGAACTTCGGTACGCAAATATGTTCTCACATCAAATTTGCATATTTTTTGCGTTTGCAGACTCTACTCAACTTTCTTTTCTACGCGACGCGGAAAAAAGAAGTGGGCAATTTGCAATTTAGATTAGCCGCCGGGATTGTGCACAATGTCGCGAAATACAGGTTGACTACATGGTCCACAGAAGCGCGATGTGTATTCTGGAGCATATAAGAGGCGCCACTTAATGAACAATCTGAGCAATCTTTATGAAAACATAAAGCGCATGCTGCTTGATTAAATATCGCAAGACGTATGACGTAACAGCGAGCATTAAATGCCTCGTTGTCGATATTATTATGTATAATAGAAGTTCACCTAAATCGGGAGAGCTTTCCATTAAACATTCACGAGTCAAAAGCTTCGCAGCGAGCTCCGTGAATCATTTATGCGAATTAAATCGGACGCATCGTGTTGCTGTGCAAGCATTTTCTAAGATCTACTATTTCGTTTATCCGGATTATATCTTACGTAAGGAAAGGAGGGAGGTATTAATGCAGTCAGTAGTTTATTGATCTCAATCAATAACCGGATCGCGAGAAAATGAACACCTTAGAAAATAAGCATTAAAGTGTTAAACGAATATCGCCATAAACATGATGATGCATAATTTCCTGTAAGGTAGCCTACCATTTATTCTACCGTAACATACTACAACTATAAAATATATGTTGAGGACAAAATATGTTGGGGACAAATAGTAGTAATAATTAACCCGTTACGGTTAAACTTTGTAATGCTCCCGCATGCAATTCCCACGCGTATTTCCGCGCTGACGTTGTGCATTTGGAAACAGATGAGATAGAAGCAGTTAGAATAGTACAGGTATTATTAATACCGATATTATTTATTATACCCGTATATAAATAATATTATTAAAAAGGTTCATTATTCTTCATTTTGTATTATTCAAATGTACGTGAAGTTTTTATTAATCTGAAATTTAGCGGTAATTAATAATTGATCAAATTAAATTTGATATTATGGTATGAGTGGTCCGAATAAAATATTATCCTCTTCATATTCTAAGATTGCACATTTTGCGCATTTATCGATAAATAACTCAATGAATTTTTACTTCCTTATTAAATTTGTCACATTTTCATCTTAATTTTTGCTTATTAAATATTTATGAACTTTATTTATGTGTCAGACGCTCAATAAAAAGGCGTCACACTTTTAATAAAATCCATGTAGATTGATATAATGGATCGAAAGTATAGCGAAAAGGAATTTCACGCGCAGCGAGAAATGTCATCATAAATTGTCATAGAGCTGTAAATGTCACCGCGAATGTCGCACGAGCCACAAACTCTCTTGACACAAATCAACGCGCGAAAGTGGAGAAAGGTGAATTTCTGATATATAGGACAAAGTCATCGCGCACATATGTTAATGAGCATTAAAATGCAGTTGCACGTTTGATATGCACGGTTTGCACAGGTTTGCAAGAATAATTTCAAGTCGGGAGAGAGCGTCGCGACCAAACTTACGATATTGGAAACTTGACGTTTCCTTAGCTCTTCACTAGATGACATTTCAAAATTCGCCGTCAATAAAGAAAAGTGTCCTAGAATCGTCATCTTTTCAGTTGCATTTAATGAGAAACTTGAAGTCAATCTTTTCCTTGCAGTAGTCTTATATAGAGAATTATCATCATGTTTTAATTTCCAATAGATATTAAATATGTTAAAATTATAATTAAACATTGTTTAAATTATAATTTAATTTCTATCAAATTAAAATTTTTTTAACTTAATTCAGTTATGTTAATTAAAACGATATTGTTACTTGTTTGTATCTTCGAGATTTAAAATTCTCAAATCGCTTATCGTATATTAAATAATTGCGTTCGATAATATCGCTCGTCGTTAAAATAATGGTCATGCTCTGAAGTTTATTCCTCATAAATATATCGATAACATGTATAATTGAGTGAATATAGAATGTCTATACATCTAAAACGATATGGCGATAACGTGTGCCGCTTCTCGAAAGCCGTATCTCTTAAAATTTTCATGTGTTTCACACAAACAGACCCGGGGGGAAACGTCTCTCTTACAACTTTCGAGAGAACGCGCGAGAAGTAGAATACAGTGTCAATATTTGCCGTACCAAAAATTCGTAAAAACGCGACGCGTTAAAACGTGAAACACTGACGCGCGCGGCTTTTCTCCGACGACCCTTGACCTTACTCTCACGCTCGCCGGAAGGGACCGAAAGCGGCGTACGTGAGACATCGATATTCGCGCAGCTCGGCAGAAAATCGAATTTCACCTCGTCTGTACGCTCAACGCGCGACCGGAATAAATGGCATATAGCGAAAAGCTTCCTTCTCGGCTCCACCTCTCTGTTGTTGATTTTGCTCAAAGAAAGATGGAAAGTAGAATTTGGTGTCAGTAATGACCGCCGACTTTAACGTATCATTTTGTATACGAGCCACGGACACACTGGCATGCATGTTAACGAGAATGCATATGCGAGAACAATTTGTAAAAGTAGAAATCCGAGTTTGCCTCATTTCCGCATTACTCGCGCATTCATTATCTTTCAACGTTAGTAAAGAAAAAGGATTTATTATACGGCGAAAGATGTGTTTGGAAAATTATGTAAGCTACATAGATCATCTTATTTTTGTGTTAAGTAGATTTAATTAGTAGTTTTTATTTTTTTAAATATATATGAAATGAAAAAATGATGCGTTAAAAATATTTGTCTAACAAGTTAGGAAATGTTTAAACATATTTGGCCCATTCGTTAAAGTAAATATACGCAGTGCAGCTAAAATTTCTGCTGTAATTACCTTCATTTCGAGGTGTCCAGGAGTGAGAAAAGACACATGTCAGAGTAAGGAAGATGAACAGCAGACAGACACCTTTCTCAGCAACCATCTGTAATGCAAAAAAGTATTTTAAGAAAATACATTTATTAAGAAAAGAGACATACATTCGTCATACATTCGTCTTGAAGGATTTATATTAATTGTAATAAAAGATTAAGCAGATTTAAAATTTAAAAAATTCTTATCAAACTTAAAGATAGCTCTCCTTTAAGTCAACGTTAATTTATTTATAAAGTCGGCTCTTGGCACCTCAACGACGGTCTTAAAGTACCCTCCAGTTTTAAACTGACTTTGAGACAAAATGTGACGCAAAAGATATGCGCTTATATCCACAAGAAAAAGCGGATATAAGTTACTATTTTCTTTGTAGATACGAACTTGCTTATCCTATCCATTAAACGTGCCTTATGTTTCAGCTAGAAAATTTCTCCTCTCTTATAATGACATAAATATTAATTCAAGTACAAAATAAGTGAGAGATAGCATTCGTATTTTTACAGACGGTGTTTATTCGAGCAATTATCTCACTTCTCTCTTTTCAAGTATCAATGAGCAATTTATGAAGATAACATCTGACGAGTAGAGATCGCGTCTGTTTCTTTAGGTTCTTCTTCAACATAATTATTTGGCAGCCATAATTTTTCAGATTTGATTACCAGATCTCTAAATATATATATATATATATATATATATATCGTTATATATATATATATATATCGTTATATATA